>JAQQSW010008664.1:0-13413 GCA_028646575.1 Pseudocheirus occidentalis
ATAGCCTCTTATATGGACATATGTGTAAGTATACATATATATGCATTTGTATTCCCTTTACCTATCTTCATGCTAAGAAAAGTTTCATAAGTTACTATTATCATCTTTCCATACTAGCATGTAAATAATTCAAATTTGATAAGTTCCTTATGATTTCTTTTCCATGTTTACCTTCTCATGCTTCTTGTGTTTGATCATCAAATTTTCTGTTCAGCTCTGTACAACCCTTCTTTACAGACTAATGTCCAATGTGAAAGTATTTACAGATCCTATGCTTCACTGCAAGCTACCATTGAGGGGAGGGGGGAAAGGGGAAAAGAATATTTGAAACTCAAGAGATTGTGGAACTGAATCTTATAAACTAAAAGTAAATAAACAAATCAATTTAAAATTTTTTTTAAAAAGAGGTGACTGGTATCATTCATATCTTGTAAAAGATAAATTAAATAGATATACTGACAGAACCTGGTAAAAAATGGAGTCATTCTGGAACTGGGACTACCCTCTGACCTAACTATACCACTAGCCAGCAGACTCCCAAGGGGATTAAAGGAAGAGCAAAATGTCCTATGTATACAAAAATACTTGGAGCTACTTTTTGTGGTGGTCAAGAACTAGAAACTAAGGGGATGCTCATCAACTGGAAAATAGCTGAATAAAGTATACATGTAGTGGAATACAATTGTGCTGTAAGAAATGATGGAGAAGGTTTCAGAGAAACCTGCAAAGACCATGATGAATTAACTGTTAAAGAATGAAGTAAACAGAACCAGGAGAACGATTTATAACAACACTGTAAAAATGAACAATTTTGAAATACTTAAGAACTCTGATCAGCAACAAACAATGATGAAACATGATCCTAGGATTGATATGAATGCTACCCACTACTTCCTGACAGAGGAGTGGACTAAAATGTAAAATGAGACACATTTTTATATACAGGCAATATGGGGATTTGTTTTGTTTAACTATACATACTTGTTACATAGGTTTGTTTTTGGTTTTTGTTTTTTTCCCCGGGGAGGTAGAAGGTGGTCAGTCTAGAAGCATTTACAGGACAAGCACTGGGCTAAGCTCTCAAGGAGCTCACTATTCTAATGGAGCAGACAACCTAAAAACAACTCTATGTATACACAAGTTCTATATAAGATAAACTGGAGATATCAGAGGAGGCATTATATTTAGGGAAGACAGGGAAAAGGACTTGCAGAAGGTGTAACTTTAGCTGAGACTCGAAGGAAACCAGGGAAGCAAGGAGATGAGGAGATGGAGATGGAGATGGAGAGGGAGAAGAAAAGAATTCCAGGCCTGGGGGACAGCCAGCAGAAACACTCCGAGTCAGGAGACGTAGTGTCATATGCAAGGAAGAGCAAGGAGCCTGGAAGCCAGTATCACTGGATCAAAGTATGTGGGGGGAATAAGGTCTAAAAAGAATGGAAAAGTAGAAAGAAAGAAAAATGTACATGCTTGAAAAATTGGGTGGAGGAGGGAAGAATTTTTTTTTAAATATCAAAAAATTTAAAATACACTGCTAGTCAGAATGACACAAAACTGAGATGAGAATAGTTAAAAAAAAAAAAAGACCAGAAAGTTTAAGACACATATAGCAAGAGTTCAATACTAACTTGATCGTAACATTCAATAATTATTTCTGAAACCAACCATATTTTTCATTCCTAAAATATTTTACATTAATTTCACATCATTCTTTTTATATTCAAACATTCATTAAGATATCACATTTCATTAAAATAAAGCAAGCTTACCTCCACTGCTTAAATACTTTAAAATCTCTATTTTTGGTTAAATGACTTTTATATTTAAGAGAACTAAAATTCCCAATCTGGCCATCCTACTCCGTCACTCTTACTGCTAAAATCAGAATGTGTCTATCGAATTTTTCCCTTAATGAACATGATATACAGATCACAAACTTTCTTCAGTAAGAATAGATATTAACGATCTCGATCTGGAGCGGGAGCAGCAGCATGGCATAGCAGAGACAGCGCTAGAACAGGAGTCAAAAAGACCTAGGCCCATACTGTGCCCCCAGACACTAGTTGTGTGACCCACTTTCAGGCTGTTTTCTCAGAGTAAAAGGGCATAATAATAGCATTTACTTCTCAGGGTTGTTATATGAATGAAATGAGAGAATATATGCAATTGGTCCTGCAAACATTAAGATGCTATGTTAACTATTATTATTATCATCACTATAGATGTTAAAGCAGTGGTTCTCAACCTGTGGGTCGCAACCCCTTTGGGGATCGAACGACTCTTTCACAGGGGTCACAGGGGTCACCTAAGACCATCGGAAGACACCACTCCTCTATCCGTCTCCTGCCGGGTCTGCCCACATACCAGTATTAAAGGGTTGCAGCATTAGGAAAGTTGAGAACCATTGTGTTAAAGGGATAGGAAAATTGGCTGCATATGGACAGATACATCATATACGTCCAAAGGAAACACTCTGAAATTTACTGGATTTTGCTGAAGTAGTGGTTTAGGTTTTTGATCAACTTAACTAGGTATGAGAAAATTTGCATGAAATCTGAGAAACATATCAAGAAAGAATGATCCAGGATTTTGATTATTCCAGGAAATCAAGTATCTTTCATTTTATGCTGCTTATTACTTTATATCACTTACTCTTCTCACATGGAGTTTCATTCCATAACAACAATCTAAACAAAGAAAAACCAAATCTGTACGAGAGTAAGAAGCTGTTTTGTTTTCTTGAAAGTTCACCACTGTCTTACAATTCCAAGGCATTTTTTTCAGGCATTAGACAGAACATGAGGAAAAGAATAGAAGCACTGAACTAGAAGAGACCTTTTTAAAAGAGCATGTGATCCAGCTACATGCTCTCCCTTACAAAAGAAAAACCAGGCTAAGCATTTCTGCTTTACACAAACAATAAACATCTTTTCCAACAACTGTACAATCCCTCATCCTACACAGCTATCAAATATCCCTATTACACCGGCTCCTCTGACTCCCAGCCATGAGGATTCCTAAAGGTAGGTCACAGCAAAGCCTTCCTGCAATTTCATAATAAAACACTTCGAGAGTATCCTAGAGTAGTACTTCAAGAGGCATAATGGTGGCCCAATAAAGAAGACTCCACTCCCCCTCAAAAAAAAAAAAAAAAAAAAAAGCATTTCCACATTAGTTCTGGGAACAGCAGAGTCTTTTTTAGGAGATAATTACTCACACCAATCTCGATGAGATCTTTTATCATGTATCTGTTCCAAAAAAATCTCTCATCAACCTGGAAAAAGCACAAAGAAAAAAAAGTTCAGGGATCCCTCATCTTCAGTTTCTAGCACAAAGATAAGACAGTCTCAGAAAGCTGATATAACTTTAACATAACCAAAATATGATATGATAGAAATATAATCAGAACAGCTGAGTTTTAAAATGTATCCTTGGATATATAATGGAAAGAATTCCAGATGTGGAATCAGGAAAGGTCTGATTCCAAATTTCAATTCTGTTCTTGACTAGCTGTGGGATGTGTGTATATGAGGACACTGTTACTTGTGGTACATAGCTCACAATGTACTTATTAGGATCCACTGAAATACTGTATAGAAAAGTTCTGTAAACTTTCATGCACTGTACAATATCAATTATTACTATTATTGCTGTTGTTATAGTCAGGAGTGGGTACTTACATTTTGCCAGAGTGGTAAGTTTTTGTTCTCACAAACACTCTGCCTTTGCACTGAGTTGGTCAAGTCATAAGTTAAACTATAATAAAAGGATTCTGAATCCATGAACATTTTTAACAATTCTTCCAGTAATCTCCTTTCTAACTTCTCCTTCTCTTTACTCTCCTTCACCTATAAGGTAAAAGGAAGCAGAATTTAAATCCAGTATTAATAGTTTAAAAAACAAAAAACAAAGAGGCAGCCTGGCATAGGAGATAAGAGGTGGCCTTGAAACCAGAAAGACCCCAGTACTGCCTCTGACACATACTTGCAGAGGACCACGTAACCTCCCAGTATTCTAGACCATTCTCTAAATCTTTATAGCCTGCAGAAAAATGTCAATCTGCATGATGAGGCAAATTTCCTCATGTGGAAGTTCCCTATATAAATAAAACTACAGATCCAGTTTCTATTCTACTTAAAGAATTGTAAAAAAAAAATTTTTAATAGAGCAAAACTATTTTTGAACACAATTTCATTACTAGATTAAACTGCCCTATAAAATGAATCAAATCAAAACTACTTCCAAATTCTAAACAAATTAAGGCAACTCCTTACCTTCTTTTTATTGGGAACAGATACATTTGATTTAATATGAGTAAAGGTCTTAAGTAGAAACTTTGAGTCATCAGGAGATTGTGTAATCTTCTCTGGCTTGTTAATTCCAAAATGGTGCTTCTTACAGAGCTAAATGATTAAAAATAAAATTCACTGTTTATGATGAATGTTTAAACCAAAAGTTAAGGTAAAATAAGAGAGATGAATGTTGCATTTTGCTTAAAAACTAATTCAAAGCATTCAGTGTCATACAGAGACCATATACCAATTTAAGGAAAAGTGGTTCCAAACCCCAAAGATTTAATACCTATGCCTGCATTATGCATTTATGTTAGTGCTTATATACATATACAAATATATAATTCAGTAATATTCACAAGCCAATGTTTTCAAATCTTCAAAGAACAAGTAACTCCTATATTATATAAATTTTTCATAAACACAAAGATGAAACACTACCTTTTATAAGTCAAATGGGACACATATTTTAAAATATGGCAATTACAAAACTAAAAAAATGAACAAACTAACTCCACTAATGAATATTTTTCAATTTAACTAAATTCATAAAGTCATTAACATAGATATTTCCTTCATTAGTAAACACTACAGGGGCGGCTAGGTGGCGCAGTGAATAGAGTACCGGCCCTGGAGTCAGGAGTACCTGAGTTCAAATCCGGCCTCAGACACTTAACACACACGCACAAAAAAACTAGCCATGTGACCTTGAGCAAGTCACTTAACCCCAATTGCCCTCCCCCCCCAAAAAAGTAAACACTACAGTCACTAAATGTCATTCAAATTATTATTTTTATTTAATTCTAGCAGTTTTATCTATTTTTAAAAATCACATAAATGTCTAAATAAATGAATTCCCAGATATTTAACAGCTTGTCATAAATGGAGTTTCCTATTTTCAAAAACTATTTTTTCATCCTCCAGTAAAATGAGCTTCCTTATTCCATATAACCTATCAGATGCCAAATATTATTTCTACCTTTACAATATCTCTCAGGTATAATCCATTCTCTTTATTCACACAGCTACTGCCTAGTTCAAGCTCTTGTTACATTTCAACTTGATTATTGCAAAATATCTGATTTGCACATATGTGTATATGTATACATATATGTACACATATGCACAACATACACATGTATATATGTATATATTTGTATTTCTATTTATCCTGCATATACTTTTATGTGTACTTGTTGTTGTTCTAAGATACTAAGCCCATTTTGAGTAGGGATGAAGTCATTTTGAGGGCTTGTATGCCCAGCATCTAACATATTATCCAGTAAACTGTAAGTGCTTAACAAAAATTCACTGACTGATCACCAAACTCATCTGTGTCATTTTTATTACTGAACCAACTGGATTTTGAGGATTAACAGAACATAAGCTTCTTGAAAAACATAAGCTGTTTCATTTTTGTTTCTGTATCCTCCAGTCTGCCATGAACATAAACAGTTCTTTAAAAAATGCTTTTTGATATCTGTACATAATAACTTAACAACTCCTTTATATTCAATGTTAACTTTGCTATTATCTTTTTCCTGACTTACTGCAGTTGCTAGCCTTTCTAATACCACATCAAACAAAACCAGCCCAAGTGACTATCTCTAGACACAAACGCTAGTCTTTTACCTGCTTTTGTTTAGGAATACTAGGTCAGTTTAAAAAAGAGTGATGCTAGAAGACAAGCAGATCATATACTTTTTTAAGTATAGGAAGGAGATATCTTCTTTATCATATAAAAGATGGAGGTAATTACAAAAGATAAAAAAGATGATCTTGATTATATGACAGCTGGATGATACAGTGGATAGAGCACTATCCCTGAAGTCAGGAATACTTGAGTTCAAATCTACCCTCAGATACTTATTAGCTTTGTAACCCTGGGCAAGTCACTTAATCTTTGTCTGCTTCAGTTATCTCATTTGTAAAAGGGGGCTAACAATCTATGTCACCAGACTGTACAGACCTAATGAGGCAGTATTTGTAAAAAGAGCACAGCACAATGCCTGGCACATAGGAGGTGCTTGTTGTTTGACCTTCATTTTTGAAGGGGACCATAATATCAGGGAGACAATGCCATGAATTGCAAGTAAACGATTTAAGTGAGGGAGGGCTGTGCCCTCCAGAGCCGCCTGGGTCCAGTGGCCAGATATAAATCAGGAAGGCTAGAGATGGCCCAGGATGCAGCAGGAGACCTTGGCCTTTTTAAGTTCAGGCCTTTCCAAGGTCTCAGTTTGACTGAGGTAATGTTCATTCAGTGATTAAGGGTAGGTAAGAAATGAGGCAAAAGATGGCCTGGTTAGTCTACTAAAAAAAAAAAAATCAAATTAGGAGTGAAGACCCTTAGGGTTTCTGGTCAAAACAGAAAAGATTGCAATTTACACTCACTCTGAGCCATCAAAACCCAAACAATGACCGGATGAGGCTGGGGCTGGGAACTATTATTGGCCAACCAGTGAGAGCCCTAGTGATTTTGGTTTAAGGCATGGCCAGATATCTCCATTTGAATCCTACTGGGCTTTATCAAAGCCTGATTTTCCAAAGCTCTACTTGAAGAAATCATAAATAAAACTGTGAAAAGGGGCACTTCCCTCAAAACACGAGTTGTTGTGAGAATAAAATGGGATAATATTTGTAAAGTCCTTAGCACAATACACAGTATTAACCTATGACATTTGTGTAGGATCAAATTCCCTTTTCCAGAAACTGGGTCAATTTTGTATGGAACACACTTAGCTTCTTATTATAGCTTTAATACATGCACCTCTCAAAAAGAAAAGGAGACCAAAGAAAATTGTGTACAATTAGCCTTAAACCTACAGTTCTATAACCAAGATTAAGAATCAATAATTTTCCTTGTTAAAAAAAAAATTTACCTATAAAGTGTATCTTTATCTATGTAAAAGTAGAATTTTTAAATTGATGTCTGATGGGAAACCAAATAAGGAAAATGATGCTAGCTATCAATTAAAGCAATGGGATACGGCAAACAGGATATGTAGAAGTGGAATATAAGCCTATGAAACTTTAAAGATCTGTTCTAAACAGGGAGACCATCGGTGTTCCCATTTCTACCATCAGTACAGAGTCTTTATTTCAACTTAGAATAAAAACTGCAAGGGAAAAAAAGATGTAAACACAGTCTAACAGCTCAAAATAATGGGCAAAGGGTAGGTAACTGAATAATAAAACTTTTATTTTCACAAGAGCCAAAATATGGAAATAGACTTGCTACTGCTTTAACTCTGGGGATAAGAATAGGTTTGAAGACAGATAAAGATGGGAAGCAAATCAAAGAATTGGTGAGGCCTCCTAGATATCGAAGAAAAGAAGACGTGGGTGTAATCGTCATGCCTGGTGCTGCTGGGTCTGTCTGCCTCAAGTCTCTCCACACTCTAGTCCAGCCTCTTTTCAACTGTCAAACTGATCTTCCTAAAGCACAGGTCTGACCATATCATCTCCTCAGTCAAAAAACTCAAGGGGCTCCCCTATCGCCTTCAGTATCAAATATTATGCCTTCTGTTCAGCTTTTAAAACCCTTCAAAATCTGGCCCATTCCTGCCTTTCCAGTCTTTGTCACTTTACTCCCCTCCATGTATTCTACGATCAATGGCACTGGCCTCCTCACTGCTCTTCACATGAGACACTCCAAGAATCCTTGCTGGCATCATGTCCCCCATGCCTAAAACACTCTCTCTCCTCACCTCCACTTCCCAGCTTCCTTGGTTTTCTTCAGGTCTATGCTCAAGTCCCACCTTCTGCAAGAAGCCTCTCCTAACTCTCCTTAATCTTTGTGCCTTCCCCTCAGGGATGAACCCAGAGTATGACAAATATACTATCTGTATGGTTTGCAGGCTGTCTCCCCCATCAGACTGTGAACTCCTTCAGAGAACAGACTGTTTTTGCCTTTCCTTGTTTCCCCAGCTTTTAGCATAGTGCCTGACACACAGTAGGCACTTAATAAATGCTAGTTGACTGACATAAAGAAAAAAAGAACACCAAAGTTGTAGTAGAGCAACTGTTATTGCTAAGATTTTCTTAGAATGGGGGAAATATAAATGTATAAGCACCAAAAATATAATAAAGTGAATAAAAACAAGAGTAGTAGAGGGAAAAAGAGAACCAAACTAATCAGTTTGTAATATTGCAGTTTAGTGAATTTTAAATTAAATGTCTAGCTACAACTTGTCATGGCTAACAGAAGGCCTGCCCAGGAGTAAGGACCACCTGTGTTCTGATCCTGCCACTGATCCACGCTCACCATGGGGACAGTCTACATTGGCAAAGAGAATTTCCCCATCAGGGGTTACCTAACCTAATGAAATCACAGGTATGGAGAAAAAAATTAGATTGCCATAATTTCTTTCCTGAAAAACACTCAGGTAATCATAATTACTGGACTCATTACAAAGAACATAGGCTCAAGAATACCAAAGTCAGATATCTCTGGAACATTTCTAAGGTACACTTCAGACTGTTATGAGAACACTGGACCAAATAGCCCTGTGTGAGAATTATTTAAATTATCTGCTTTATAGTACACATGCTTTCAATAATGTCTACATGGAAATATGGAAGAAGATGATAAAGGCTTAAATCCTGAGACTGGAAAATAATTGATCCTTGATTATTTAGGGGTTCACTGTACAATTCATTAGCTTCTTTTCTTAAGCACAACTACAAAAAATAGTTATGGGAAGGGAGGGAAGCCACAAGGTTGAAACAAAAATCTATTTTTAAATCATTAAAATGTCTTTCAAAGTGATCTGGTTAGAAAGGGTATAAAGTTACTTACTAAAATGGGAATTGGCAATATTTACTTTATCTGTGTTAACTCTTTGTCCTTTATCTATGGTAGCTTCTTAAACTCCATTAACAAACAGCATAATCTTCAGAAGCCTGATAACACTGTATACTGTAAAGGATACTGAACAGAGTGCTTGGAAAAAAAACACTTTCTAATCTATACTTGAAAACAATATCTTTTCCACTTAACTAACTGGAAGGTGACAATGAAATACCTTCCTTCTTAAGTAAAAAACAAAAGGAATATTCAAATTTTTTACAGTATTTGTTTTTTAAATTTAAAAAAATGTTCTTATAACAAGCTTTTTTTCTTGTCTTGTGCTTTGAATAATGGTCAGATGGGAGGCTCAAAAAAGTTTTGGGTCTGTGGCTATTAAGTTGTCAAAGAACCTGATTAAAAAGGTAAAAATAGAAGCTAACAAGCTTTTCCTAATAAAGAGCTACTTCTGAAACCCCCAAACGGCAGGATACTGAAAAAGTCAGTCACTCACTGGAGAGTGGAGAGGCAGCAGTTAAACACACTCTTTGCCCCAATCCCACTTCATCCCACCTAGGAACTCCCATGTACTTCAGAGGAAATACTGACTATAGCAACAAAGTATACTCCCTTCTCGCAGGAAAAACAGAATGAGGGATATCAGCATTCACAGACCTGAAGAATGGCTTACTAAAGCTTTGACATTTATTCAAAAGTTATTATCTACCAGTAGGGGATTCTGGTGGACAACAACGACAGGCTTAGGTTCCAACCCCAGCATATTCAAGGTCAAGCCATGTTACCATGTCAGAATCCCAAACCCTGGTGTTTCCTTCTAGAGATCCAGAGATCTTTCAACTAAAAATAAAAAAATTCAAGCGGTGTCATGAGAACATTAGACTGAATAGCCTTGTCTTATGATATTTAAGTTATTTGCTTTATAATCAGTGGTACTAAATTCTGGTAACATGAAATGAGTGTTTTGTTTCTATTCCTGTTAACAATAGAAACAGAAGCCCTCTTAGGTTGCTCCCATTTAAAGTTGGTTTATTTTATTTTATTGCTTTTTGGAGGGAACAAAGGGCAAATTGGGGTTAAGTGACTTGTCCAAGGTCACATGGCTAGTTCTGTGTGTGTGTGTGTGTGTGTGTGTGTGTGTGTGTGTGTGTGTGTGTTTTAAGTGTCCAAGGCCAGATCTGAATTCAGGTACTCCTGACTCCAGGGCTGGTGCTCTACACACTGTGCCAACCTAGCTGCCTCTAAAGTTGGTTTATTAATAAGATACTGAAGACCTTTGACCTGAGCCTGAAACATGTAAACTTTATCAGCCTTAGTTTGTTTCTTAATTTCTTTCATAAAGTTAGCCCTGTTTCCAACTCACACCTTAGAAACTACTCCTTTCCTCCATCAATGAAAATCACAATCCATTCATGCCTTGTATCTACCCAAACTATTAGAGGACAAAGTTTTCCAGTTGTTCTCTTATAGTAATAGTTCCTAGATGAGAGGCCTTATATAATTTTTTAAATACAGTTCATCACTGGAAACATATTACAGCCTACTTAGAACCACCGCATACCTTTCCACTATCTTCTGGGGAATCTTCAATTAAGATTCTTCAGAAGTTGTTGTGTTGAGTATTTACAACCACATAGTATTGCAAGAGACTACTGTGTCACAGGGAACAGTTTAGTAAAGTGATAAACGATTTCCCAAACAAAATCCAGGCAGTTCTCTTGCTCATATTCAATTCTAGGCCAAGCTTACTGCAGACAAACAACAGTTTCTTAGTATAGGTACTCAGAAAATAAATAAATGGACCGACAATTCAGTTGTATGTTATAAACTATACGATCATCATTTTTTAGCATTTCCCCCTATGGATTGCTATGCTGCTCTTTTGAGTAAGGAGTCTATAGAGGGATAAGAAAAACTAATTTTTTTTCCTTTCAGTTTAGAGTGTGATTTTTGTCAGTTGCAGCCAAAACCATTTTTTTGTTATTGCACTTAGCTAATCAAGCTAAAAATCCAACCCCTCACCCCCTTCAAGGTTTGATCTTACCTCAAGCTCAAGATCTTGAGGTTCCATTTCAGAAAGTGATAACACAGCAATTTTGGTAATTTTGCAGACCTCATGGTCTCCAGGAAGTTTGCCTATCAAGGCTTTCTGACGAATTAAGATGAGCCACCACGGGAGATCTGAAAAAGAAAAATACCACCACCTGGCATTTATAAAGTACTACTATCCTTGAAAACTGAGGAACTTTATCACACTTCTAATTTATAATATTCCTCAAAAAAAAGGCAGAAAAAGATAAAGAAGATAAAAAAGAACTTCATTCACAAGCATGACAACTCTCATCTTTTCCCCCCACTCCTCAAACCCCCAATGACCATACCTCATGGGGGTGAAGGGAAGCAAAGCAACATGTTTGTTTACATTGCTTGGATGAACCTGGAGTCACCAACTAGAAGTCTTCCAATAAGAAGGAAGACCACATAGCTGAACCATCTGTTCTACATTGTGTATTCAAGGCCTTCTGGGCCTTACCATCTGCCCCACTGCTATGGCTGCCAGCCTTTGAGGCACTGCCATCTGATCTGCTCTGCTGATGTAACCTACACATCCCTGGAGCTTACCATTCCCCCTTTAGGACAGTAGCATTTTTCAGACTCCTGAGCTTCACCATGCAACTGAACTCTCTTAAATACACTGTTTCCTTCCATTCAAGTATGAGTTCCTCGAGAGCAGAGATTGTCGTTTTCTCTGTCTGCTGGCACAAGCATTTAGCACAGTGTTTGCTACATAGTAAGTGCGTAGTAAATACTTTTTCACCCATTCATTAATATTTATTGAGCCTACCATGTATAAAGTGCTAGAAATACAACAAACAAGAAACCCACAGTGCTATATAAATAGCATGAGAGAATCTAGGAGTTACAGAACCAGAGTCTGGGGGGGGCGGATCCAAGATGGCAGCATAGAAGCAGCAAGGTCCCGCAGCTCCCACCCTGCCACCCTAAACACCCATAAAATTATGAGCCCAGTCTAGGACTCTCAGACTCACAAAAATACAGAAAACACATCTCTCGCTGAAGGCAGCTCCGCAGCAGGGGCTCAGCACAGCGGCTGAGAGTGGAGGCTGGCCCAGCCTGAAGCCAAGACCATAGCCAGGCCTGGGGTGGTGGGAAGGAGCAGGGCTAAGCCGAGCCGCGCCACAGCCAGTCTTCAGAGGAGAGGATCTATAGCCTCCAGCACCTCCACATCTGCCAAGATGTGAGGAACGTGGAGGGGAGAGGGAGAGGGGAAAGGGGCAGCTCGCACCGGAGCAGAGACTGGCCCAGCCCAAAACCACGGCCCGCAGCCAGGCAAGGCCCCAGGGTGGCCAGGAGGAGCTGAGCCTCCCAAGCCACAGCCTGAGTCTACTTCAGAGAAGATCTAAAGCACCTGCCTGAGGGGATCTTAAAACCCTGTAAACCAGGTTCAGAGACAGTTAGTGAAAGTGAAACTTTGAAAATTAATTTGGGGGAGGAAAAGCAGTTCAGCCAATCTGCCCCCAGGGCAAGAAAGCAGTGGGGGAAGGGAATTGCTGGAACTGGCGGCGGCCCCCACCTAGCTCCTTCAGAGCCCCTGGCCTGCAGACTCTGGAGGGGGACTGAATCAATTGATCAGGGCCAAGTGCTCTTGCGCTGAGCGTCCTGGATCCAGATCGTGGTCTTGGGTGGTGGTCCTGGGGTGCACTTTCCGCAAGCCAAAGATGGGGGACTTGCAACACGCCCCTAATAGCTCCAGTAGTTGGGGAAACCCCAGCGATTTGGAACAGAGCTTCCCCCCTTGGAAGCAGAGTTTCACAGACCTAAAAAAACCAACCAATTAATTGACTGGCCAACATGAGGAAAAAGGAAGCAAAATAAGAACAGCAATAAAATTATAGAATCCTTTTTTGTGGACAAACAGGATCAAAGAATGGAATGGGAGGAAGACAGCCCAGAACTCAGAAACTCCCACACCAAATGCTTCCAAGACAATTGAAGAATGCCTAGAAGCTATACATCAACTGAAAAAAGACTCTGAAAACCAAATAAGGGAAGTGGAGGAAAAATTGGGAAGAGAAATGAGAGTGACGCAAGAAAACCATGAAAAGAGAGACAACAACCTGACTGAAGAAAACAACACTTTAAAGAATAGATTAACTCAAATAGCAAAAGAGGCCCAGAAAGCCAATGAGGAGAAGAATGCCTTAAAAAGTCAAATTTCCCAGATGGAAAAAGAATCTCAAAAGCATTCTGAAGAGAATAATTCCTTCAGAATTAGAGTGGAGCACGTGGAAGCTA
>JAQQSW010008665.1:0-13413 GCA_028646575.1 Pseudocheirus occidentalis
TCTTGGTAAATGGTATAAAATGTTGGTCTATACCTACTTTCTACTATACTGTTTTCCAGTTTTCCCTGAAGTTTTTGTCAAATATTCATTTCTTGTCCCAAAAACTTAGGTCTTTGGGCTTATAAAACACTAGATTATTATGGTCATTTACTATCCACCACTCTATTTCTTAGCCACTACCAAGGTCTCTTCCATTCTAAATAAACTTTTCTTGACCTATTAAGCCCATTTTGTTATTGGCCCTTCTCTCTCCTTTCTATTGTTAAATCTTGAAAAAAAAAGTTGTTTATATCTAATGCATGCATTTCCTCTCTACTCACTCTTTAATCCTTTGTAATTTCCTCATGGTTACCAGTGACATCCCACTCACCAATTCAACAACACACTTTCGGGAATTTTCATCCTCCTGGCTCTTTTTACAATTTCTGACACTGAATCATCCCTTGCATCTGGAAACTCTGTTCTGTCTTGGCTTAGGAGACACTATATTCTCTTGATTCTACTTTTTATTGATTTTTTTTGTCTCCTTCACTTGTCCTTTTCCCAACTCATTGTGGATATTCCTTAAGAGTATGTTCTTTGGTGCTCTCTCTCTCCCCCAGCCCCCATTGTATACACCTCTATGTCTTCAACTACCTTCTCTGTGCAAATGATTCTGAATTTTTATCTCCAGACCTACATGTCCAACTGTCTTTAGGACATCCCTATCTGGTTGTATCATCAATCCCTAAGTCAATACATACAAAACCTAAATCATCATCTTTCCCCCTAAACCTGAGTCTACTCCATGGCACCTTCACTCACCCAGTTTTCTATTCTTAAAACCTTGGCATTATTTAATTTTCTTTGACTTTCCTCCCTCCTTCACCTCACAAATTTAAACATTTAACAGATTCTGTTGATTTCATCTCCTTAATATCTCTTGAATTGATTTTTTACATTTCATTCCTCCTTGTTAACATCCTAGTAAAGTCTTCATTATTACCTGGGCAAATTATTTAATCTCTCTGTGTCTCAGAATCCTCATGTAGAAAACGAGTGGCCTGACCTCAGCCTCTGGGTTCCCTTACAACTTCAAATCCTATGGTCTTTGTAACTTTTTAAATATGTGCCAAATTTAATAAAAATTCACACAACTCTGAAAAATGTGACAACTTAAAAAAATTTGGCCACCATTATGGTTCAAAATGACCATGATTCACATTTGAGGTAATCTCAGCATGCTATAATAAGGATTATATTTATATAAAACCTTCAAAAAACAGTAAAGACAAATGGCAAGTTGAGATGAAAGAACAGTGTTTTATGCAATCAAGAGTTTACACATTTCACTAATACAAACTATCTTCTCCCAATTAATCTGAACAGGTGTTCTCTAGAAGGTCATTTTTTTTTTTGGCCCATGCTAGAGGTTTTTCTTTAGTTATTATTCTTTCCCCTGACAGATCTTTGCTAAGAGCTAAGATAAAACAGTTATATTGAATTTGCAGTGGCTTGCTTTGTGTTTTATTTCTTACTGTCTTAAAGTTTCACCTATGTTGTCTCATGATACAGAGGAACTCTTGAGGAAATAGACATGGCTATAATTAGAGCGTCATTAAGTCTTAATAATCAGGAAGGTCAAGGAAGAATCTGTGTTCAGGGCTTGGTGACCTGAGGGTGTAAGTTAGGAGAAAGATAATAAAGGCTTGGGCTGGATGTTGGAGTGGCCTTCTGGTTCACATCAGGGCACCAAACTTTTCCAATTTGCCCTTACTCTGATATAGTAAGCCTTTCACAAATATTGTCAGGGAGGGGATAGTGAGTGAAGCTAGTAAGAATGATGAGAAAATATGATTGGAGGAATGTTTTAAATTAATACAATTAATAGAAAGCACACAGACACCAAGACTTGCTGCCTAGCAGAAGAGGTCCTTCGAATAGCTGTGTGACCTTGGGGAAGTCACTGAACTTCTATGTGCCTGGATGTCCTCATCTGTAAATGATTCTTGCCACTTGTGTGACCTCAGGCAAGTCATTCAGTGTCATTATCTGCAAGATGAGGGTGTTAAAATAGATGGTCTTTAACCTCTCTTTCTATTCTAGATCTACAATCATATGAATGTACTAAAGTGATGATTGATAATCATCTCATAAATATCTTAATAAGTATTTTATTATATAGAAATATAGCAATATTATATTATATTATATATTATATAAATATATAACCTATAGCAAGAGTTAGCTAAGTTAATGGTTCTCAAACTTTTGGTATCTGTAAAACACTTTAATTTAAAAAATATTTTCTTTACAATTTTGAACATGACAACAAAATATAAGTCGGTTCTGCTATAATGCTTGTTTTGAAAAAATCAAATTTGTTCCAACTACATTTATATATTCATGAACAATCTGAGCATTCCTTGAATTTCTCATTTGCTTGTATATGATTTCCTCCATGAG
Organism: Pseudocheirus occidentalis; assembly: GCA_028646575.1. NCBI lineage: Eukaryota > Metazoa > Chordata > Mammalia > Diprotodontia > Pseudocheiridae > Pseudocheirus > Pseudocheirus occidentalis. The sequence goes on from JAQQSW010008665.1 coordinate 2,446, forward strand.
AAAATAATTTTAGATGACCCTCCATCCACTACTTCACAATAAATCACAAGCTGCAACTCTTCTGACAGCTCCCACTTACACAAACAAACTTCATGGTTTTTCAAGGTAAACACCACATTTATTATTTTCTTCTGGTACAGTAGAAGCTATGAGTGGAAGAGGCCTAGTCTGTACCTATCCCCTTAGTTTTCAGTTCTTTGTTACAGCAAAAATAATGCAATGAAAATATATATAATGTGAGCCATTTCCCTATCAAATAGTATACATAGTTGAGTAACTTTTGGCATATATGAGCAGCTAGGTGCTACAGTGAATGTCGTGCAGGACCTGGAGTTAGAAAAATCTGAATTCAAATCTGTCAGGGACACTGTGTGTCCTTAAGCAAATTAGTCTTCCTTAGTTTCCTCATCTGTAAAATGGAAATAATAGCACCTACCTACCCAGGGTTATTGTGAGGATCAAATGAAATTGTAAAATACTTTGTAAACTTCAAAGTGCTGTATAAATTCTAGCTGTGACTATATTTGTGACTCCTCCCCCATCCTCCACCCAACCCCTACCCCTCAGAAAGGACTGACAGATTCACAGCCTAAGTGTATATCTCTTCCAAAAATTGGCATTTTCATTTGTGGATCACTTTTATAAATTTGATGATTGTGAGGTGGAACCTCAGAGTTGTTTTAATGTGCATTTCTCTTATCATTAGTGATTTAGAGCATTTTTTTCATGTGCTTATTGGTAGCTTGCTTCTACCTCTTCTGATGTGTCTTTGCGAAGAATCCTGTGAGGCTTCATTGTGTCCATTCAGGACTCTTTGGTTTGCTGTTTCCAGTCTAGGCTTCTGTTTGATCTAGGGGCTCCTTTGGATTTTAATTTTCCCTGGGGCCTCCCCTTGTTGGAGTCTGCCGCTGGCTTCTGAACCACTCACCTGATCTCATGCTGTCTGACCTGGTTGGCCTCCCCTTCCAGCCCTTGAGACTTCTGCCTCTACTTCTTATGTAGTCCTGAGCTGAATGACAAAGCCTAATGATGTTTCTCTTTGGATTTTTGATTATTACTTGATCTGATGCCCCTTTTATATATGAGTGGGCTAGCTGGAATGTTCTATGACTGTCTATGCTGCCACTTTCAAATGTCTTCTCTTCAAACAAAACTTTATCAGAATTCTTTTCAAGAGAGTTTAAAATATTTTTAAATGACTTAAGGCTCACATATTTATTCATGTCTATGTATATTATAATTTATGTCTATGTATATTAATATCAACTTACTCTTAATATATAATTATAACAATTGTTTTGAGAAAAGACCTTATTATTTGCTCTTAATAAGCATTTTAGATTTGACCCCAATTGAAAAGTGAAATTTGATATTGATCCCATATTAGTGAAGGGAATAATCATTTATTAAGTACCTACTATGTGTGTCAAGTATTGTGCTAAAGTGGTTTATTATTAAATTATTAAATATTATCTCATTTGATGCTCTCAAGAACCCTAGAAGGTAGATGCTATTATTTCCATTTTCCAGATGAGGAAACTGATAGACTAGGAGTGAAATGATTGCCCAATGTTACCTAGCTAATAAGTATCTGAGGATAGATTTGAACAGAAATCTTCCTGATTCCAGGCCTGTCACTCTCTGCTGTGCCATCTAGCTGTCTCATTAAATTTCTGTAGTTCACTTTGTAAGATGTGCCAGAAACATTTGTATTTACTCCATTTTCTAATACATTTTTTTTAGAGTTGGCTAGTTGTTGTCCTTCATGCTCTGAAAGGACCAAAACATCACTATGTACAGTGTGTCCAACTGTGGCTGATGAGATCAACATAAACTCAGAATGCTTCTACCATATCAAGTCAAGTATGAATAGGAAGTCCTATAGGACTTCTAACTCTGTGTTCTAACTCCGGGTCCTTATGAACTTTTGGAGAGATAGGTCTAAATTTGTTCCTCTCATATTTCTTTTGAGCTACTGCATTTCTGCTTTGCTCATAAAGCACAACTTCTTCTTTGATGGGTATGCTATGCTGGGAGGTCCTTTGCCAGTGTTTCTCATGTCATGCAATCTATTCTAAAGTTATTTAGAGAGACCTTGAGAGTTTCCTTGTATTGTTTCTTCTGACCTCCATGTAAGCACTCTCCTTGTGTGAGTTCTCCATAAAATAGTCTTTAAGGCAAATATACGTTAAAAATTCTAGCAGCATGGAGAACCCATCAGAGTTACATTTTCTGTGGTAGATTTTGAATGCTCAGTGGTTCAGCTCTGGAAAGGGCCTCACTGTCCAGTATCTTATCTTGCCAGGTGATCTTTGGAATTTTTAAAATACAATTAAACTAGAAACGCATCAGTTTCCTGGCATGGTGCTGATATACTGTCTAGGTTTCACAGGCATACCACAATGAAGTCAACACAATGTCTCTGTGGATCTCCAATTTGGTAGGTGGTCTAATGCCTTTTTTTTCCTCACACTTTTCTTCAAAATCTCCCAAACACTGAGCTAGCACTGGCATTGCATGTGTCACTCTCATCATCTATGTGTGCATCTGTCTAAAGTATGCTTCCATGGTAAGTGAACTTATCCATAGCATTCAAAATTTTTCCATTTGCTCTGATGGTTCCATGTATGGATGGTGCAATGCTGGCTGATAATGGAGAATCTCTGTTTTATTGGTGTTCATTATTGGGCTAAAATTAGCAAAAGTGGCAGAAAATTGATCCATACTCTGTTGCATCTCAGCCTCAGGCTGCATTAAGTATGCAATTATAGAACAAAAAGTCATACACTGAGTCTCCCTCTATTTTAGTTTTGAGTTATATGTAGCCTTTTCAAGTTAAATAATTTACCATCAGTGCAGTAGCTGACCTTGATGTCATTTTTGTCCTTGTTGAAGGTGTCTGATAACATTGCCAAAAGCATCTGCTAAAAACCATGGGAACCTGCTTCACTCCATTGGTGACTCAGAAAGCACAAGAGCATCATCTATCATCCAGAACGCAGGCAAGCATTGTCATGAAATTGATTTAATTTACTCCATTTTCTACATAAGTAAGTGTTTTAAGAACATTGCTTCAGTGAATCATGTTTGTGTTTTCACTTTAAATATTGGGGAGTTTTGTTTTGAAATTTGCTTTGTTTTAGTTATAAATGAAAATGTACTTTCCCAGCATCATGAAACTCTATAAAAATTCTACTCTTTAAAACAAACCACAAGATCACCAAAAATAAAACCACCTTGGTAATAGTTTTGTCAGCTTGATAGTTCTTTAGTTTGGGGGATAAAGTGAAATATTTCCTTTTATTTTCGTAGTATGATTATTAACTTCTTATTTCTTCAAACATTGCAATTTTGCCTTGTGTCTGTCCAGAAAATGTATAGCTAAAAAGTTCCCACGCCCATTTTTGTTTTTTATGTAATTAAAAGTGTCTAATATCTTACATGTCAAATGTGACTAATAGATACTTGTTGATTGATAGAGACAAACTGAAAATCAACTCATTGTATGTCATTCGCCATTAGTTGCATTCTATAACTGGTTCTACACCTCTTAAGGATTCATTTTTTTGGAATGTTTCCTGTGGCAATCTGGTGAATGAAACATATGGAACACTTCTCAGAATAATGTTTTTAAATACATAAAGTACATGGGATTATAAAGGAAACAAAAAAGTAGTCATGACAAATATGATTTTTTTTCTGATCCCACTTTAACAACCTCTGAAATCTATTCACAGACCCCATGGAAACGAATTAAGAACCATTTGTCTAGACAATTAAGGACTCAACTTTTCTGTTATGTGATCTGTCCCAACTACGGTTTTCCACATTGATTCAATCTACACACAGTCAGAGAGAATAAAGCAGGAGGACTTTTCTTCATTACAATGTATTTCTTTGTGAAGCTCGATGGGTTGCTATTCATAAGTCTCCAGTGTGAGAAAACTAGTGCTCTGCAAAATAAAATGTCACCCATCTCATGTCCAATTCTCATTAATTCTGATTTTTAAATCTAAATTAATGAAGTAGTTACTCTATAATGCTTAGAGGCCATTTTGGAGAAGGGGATAGGGAAGAAAAGAGGAAGAATTACTTCTGAACCAATGCACAAATACACATTTATGTTGGTAAATAATTTTAGACCATTTAATGAGAATTCATTATTTCGTTTCATCTTTGCTTTAACCTCATGATATCAACAAGTTAAATATTGTAGGTATACACAGATTGTGGATATATATTGTTGGCATGTGTGGATTGGTGGGAGGCAGAGGAACTATAAGCAAACCACTGGTGATTCTTGACCCAGTGTATGCTTGCAATCTAGTCTATATTCTTTGCATGCCTGAGTCTAATCTTAATTTTACAGATAGAGAAATAGCCTTACAGACACTAAGTAACTTGTTCAGGGTCATACCATAAGTCAGTGGATCAATTGGGACTAGAAATGCTAGCATTAGTCTTCCTACTATACCACAGCTAGGTGATGCAATGGACATATTGCTGGGCCTGGAGTCAGAAAGACTCATCTTTGTGAGTTCACATCAAGCCTCAGATGTGTGTTATTTATGTGACCTTGGGCAAGTCACTTAACCCTATTTGCCTCAATTCTTTATCTATAAAATAACCTAGAAAAGGAAATTGCAAACCATTCCAGTATCTTTTCCAAGAAAATCCCAAATGGAGTCACTAAAGGTTGCATGTGACTGAAGACACTGAACAGCAACACTATACAAGTACCTGTATAATAATAAAATTAATAATAAGACAACAATAACTTTCATTTATATAACATTGTGGTTTACAAAGCACTTTCACATATTTCATTTCTTTTTTTGTTTTTTATATATTTCCAAATTTTAATCTGATGACTCAGCAGGACAGGCATTATTACCATTTTAAAGATAGAGAAATCAAAGCCAAAAAGTTAATTTACTTGCTCAAGATCACAGTAGTATAATTATTGGTCTCAAAAAATATTTTCACTTAATGATGAGAAGGTATCTCTGGTGTATAGGGTACTAATCTGCCATTTCTCTCCATCTTCTAGCAAAATAAAGTATCTCAAGAACCAAGAAATGGTGAAGGAAGGGATGATTCATCCCCAGCATCATAACAAAAGAAGCATTACAGGACAAAAAGTTAAAATATTTCATGTAGATATTTCTCAGGAGAGGATGAAATGCAGTTGCATATTTATCCATATTTGCCCTGTAGAAATTAGCAAAGGTGTGTTCCATTTTAAGAAAACACAAAATGCAAAAATCCAAATTGACTAACCAGATAAATGTGTGTTTGTGGTGTGTGTGTGTGTGTGTGTGATTGTTACATTCAGTTAAAAGCACATTGAGATCATTAACTGCACTAGTACATTTAAAGTATGATTCACTTCCAGAAAATTAGTTGACATATAATTTTTCAAAAACACATGCACTTGTAAAACAAGGTAGAATTTGCATAGCACTCTTCTATCACCTAGGTGAGATGGATTTATCTTTTTCTATGGAACTTAATAAAATAATAAGTCAAGCAGGTGCTTTTGAAAGAGACACTTGCATAGTGTATGACTCAGTGCTATTTAAATATTCTTATCTGTATAATCGGAAGATTAGTTATTCAAGTTATTTCATTTAAAACTCTTCTTAGAGTTTTATTCTGTTTTATGAAACCCACCTTAAACTTGGGGCATAGATTCATCTATGATTTTGCGTGACTGTCCAAAAACGCAAATGAAGAGAGAAGATATGTATCTCTTGGGAAATTATTGGTTGTTAGATCCTTAGAAGGAAATTTGCCATTTTCCCAGCATTGTCTTCACATTTTAGCTGAAAACTAGGCACAGGACACAATAATGTGTTTCTTTTAGGAGAGTACAAACTCCTTGTGGGCAGGAATTGTTACATGGTTTTACGTTAAGTCACCAGCAAGGCCTAGTACCTATTAGGTGTCTAAATAAAGCTGTTGGAAAGTATTTACTGAATTATCAAATAAGACTACATTTCACATAGTTTACAATAAGTAGCCAATATGTTATTGTGGAGGTTACACTGAGTTCTAGATACCTGTCCAGTAGAAGGCAAGCTCTAGTAGATTTTAGCAAGCAGCAATTGCTTCAAGCATGTGGCCAGTGACAGACTTTAATTTAATTTACAAGCAAGTTTCTTGTGTAGGAATTAAACTATTGTCCAAGGACAAATCTAACTGCCTTTTCTGCTTATCATCAGATACTTGGTCATTAGGGGATGGATTTTTGAGCCATGGAAAATTATGAGGGATCATGATGTGTGAGAACACTTACTAGTGAAATTGTGGCTCTTTAAAACCAATCTGCCTGATATTATGGGTCTATTATAGGGAAGTCATTGCATTAGGTAAATGAGAAAAAAAAATGACATGGTTCCTTCTCCCAAAGGACTTCTAATCTACTTGGGGGATGAAGTATTATATGCAAATATTTATAAAGCAAATTGTAAAAAGATTCAGTCATATGAGTCATATTCAGTCACAAGTGTTTATACAACATGGCTATGTGTATTCAACTTCAACAAGATATAAAGAAAAAATTGCCAAGAAATGTAAATATGAAAAAGGATAAGCACTGGAGTTGTAGTTTCACTGGCATATGGAATTCCCAATGAGAAAATTCACTTTACCAAGGAAATATTCAGACCAGTGGTTTTTTACAAATGCAGGTCAGCAACTTTTCTACAACGGCCAGTTTTAGAAGTTTACCTAGAACATACAGAGTGACTTGTCCAAGGTCACTAAACCAGTCTTTGTCAGAGGTACCCATGTCCTCCTGGCACTCTTTATGCCACATTATCTCCAAACAACACACTAAATAGTAATAAATTACTTTCTTTTTCATCTGATATTTATTCAATGTGGGTCTGTCACTGAAGTCATAAACTCATATAATTAGAACTTGAAGGGATCTTAGATGCCCCCAGGTCAAGCTGCTGTCATTTTCAGATACGGTTCTGGTTGCTTTTAGGTGTTGGATGTCTTCTAAGTGCAACCAACAGCATGTTGCTCAGAAATAATTTGCAGATCAGAAAATCAGAAAAAGAGTAAGAACTAGATGCCTTTCCTTTTAAAAAGGAAACAAAGTTATCCTGGGTATAATATTGAACTGACAATAAAAAAAGCATAGGAAATATCAATTAAGCTTCAAATGGACATTTTCAAAGTGTTGTTCAAATGTAATACAACTCCTTAACGCAAATTGCTTCTAGCTGCCAGACTACCTGTTTGTCAATTATAGAGTATTAACATGTTCAGCACACCTCTCCTTTCCCTAGTACCTACAACAGATAAGATTTGTGTGTTGTTAAAGGTGAAATCAGTGGTTGTTTTGTGCTAATCTCACTGCTGGTTGTCTTTTCTCATATCCTTTGCCATTCCAAGGGCACCGTATAAGTAGACAAGGGTATCATATAAGAAGAATCTTGTAATGTTCTCCCTCTTCATTAATATTGAAATTCCATTCCTTTATTAATGCGCAGCTCAGAGACCACACCGCCTGCCTGAAGCCTTTTCTCATCTCTCAACTATAATAGTACGACCTCCAAGTTCATTCTTTCATCTCACTTATAATTTATGGTAAAAATAATAGCTAACATAATGATTTAAGTAGAGTTAGAAATACTTTCCTATATAAGTAATATGTGATATGATCTATTATACATAGTTTACATAGATATATCTATATTATATTGATACAAATATATCTTTACATATTATATAGCTATATCTATATTTTATATCTAGAACATATATGTCTATATTATATAGACATATTTTATGTCTGTATTTGTCTATGTACATATATAAATATATACCTATATTTTATATAGACATATATGTGAGATACACACACATATATATACATATGTATATACACAAGAGGTTATATATAACACATACACATACATATACGTATACACATATAGGTATATACACATATACATATACATGCATATACATAGACATATATACACACATATATATATACATGAAAAATGTTTTATTTATACATGTGTGTATATATGTATACACACACACATAAATCTTATTTGATCCTTACCACACCTCTGTAAAGTAGGCACTATTATTATTTCCATTTTATAAATTAGGAAGTTGAAACTGGGAAATGTCAAGCATTATCTCACATAACTAAGAAGTAACTGAGGGAAGCTAGGTAGAACAATGGATAGAGTCAGGAAATGTAGTTTCAGACACTTACTAGCTAGGTTACCCTGGGTAAGTCACATAATCCTGTTTGCCTTAGTTTTCTCATCTGTAAAATGAGCTGGAGAAGGAAATGGTGAACCACTCCAGTATCTCTGTGCCAAGAAAACCCCAAATGGGATCACAAAGAATTGTATACAAATGAATAACAAGAAGTGACTGAAAGAATATTTGAACTCCAAGGCCAGTGCTCTGTCTACCACACTGTAGTTGCACATATGATAGTTGCTCAATTCCATACTAGATTTTGAGCTCCACGAGAGCAGGACCATGTCTTATCTAAATTTTGTATCTCTCCATAGTGTTCTGCACATGGTAGCTACTTAATGTAGTTTTTAAATATTGGATGAGTTTATTCCATTAGTAGAAACTTTTTGTATACATTTAATACTAGTGGCTGTTACTTCCTTTCACTATATTATATAGGTAAGTTTCTTAGGTAATCATGGTGACACCAGTACAATTCAAAGCCAAGAAATATTTACAACTTAATTTATGCCTCCATCATTTCAGTGAAACACCATGAATTTCGGATGTGATTATCCATTTCTTTAGAGGTCAAGAATTAACTGTTAATTCCCCATTTCAAGGAGTGTTTCTGCTCTGCAACTTCTTTACTACAATTTGAAAACTGATATTTTGTTGAAAGAAGTACACATGGATAGCAGCATCTCTTAGAAACTACTGGTATGAACAAGGCTGGAGAGGGGGGAAGGTGTCATTATTTGCAGAGGAATTATTTCTCATTTTTCTTTACTGTTTGTAATTGCTGTCATCTTTGTTTCTTATGTTTTGGCTAAAAAGGTGATTCTGATACTTATTGGAACAGGGTTTCAATAAACATTATGCAATGTGGTGGACTGGCGGGTGATTTATTGATAATTTGTCACTTATTATTTATGAAAATGTAGACCTTGGAGGCCCAACGATGGTAAATCATATTCTTTGACCTCAACTGTTTTCCCCCTTTGTTGCCTGTTGTGGTCCACATCAACTGGCAGCTCCCCAAATCCCAACATCTGATAACAATGCACTTATTAACACAAAACAACAACAAAAGTAGATAACTGGTTAGATGTTTATTTTTGTTTCATTATGTTTGCCATTTAATCCCGAGCTGTATAAATAGCACACTGATAAAATATAATGAGAAGTGAGATTGTACTTTAATGAGGGCAGAGATTGGGCAAGAATGTAAATGGAGCAGTGGCCTGCGTGGAATTTAAAAATTTCTCTTAGCTGTTTATTATCATACAGCTGTAAGGAACTTTTTTGCAGGGTTCCCAGATGGAAACAGCTGTTCGCCCTTTGGTGTTAAGAAACAAAAAGTTCAGAGTTCATTTTGATCCACTTGTTCTGAGCTAGTCACAACCCAACTGACACAACTCTAAGTCACAACCACAGGCTGGCCAGTGTTGGAGGCTGTCAAGATGGGCACCCTGTGTTCTCTAGCCACTTTGCCTCTCACTTATCTCATTTGGCAACCTCTCAAGCTACAAGCTGTTCCAATCCTTGTAATACATTTATCTCCCCCAGTGATGTCAGCAGAACTTAGCAAATCTAATATTCATGTTCAGGCAGATTTGTTGGTGCTCTTTGTTTATGAGAAAGGGACCTGTATCACTCTCGCAGCTGCTTCCTGTTGATATGTGTGCATTGGGCTTTGTCTTTTATATGTCATGCCCTTCAGATAGTGCTTGGGAGATGAACAAAGCACTTACCTATCTGACTTCAACCTGTTTTTGTTTTTCCTACGCACAATAACAATATATTCCCCCTCCCCACCCCAGAAGTAGTAGTTTTAAAATAATTTTACATCAGTATATTTTGTTTTTCTCTGGCCTATATTTCCTACTGTATCCCCTCTCCCAGAGAGCCATCTTTTACGAGAAAGAATTTTTTTAAAAGGTTCAGCAAATCTAACCACTGAAACGACAGTTTGACAAGGCAGTGTTCAAACCCTTAGGGCCTTTTCCCTGCAAAGAAGGGACAATGAGATATCCCTTCCCATCTGCTCTTTGGGACCAGTATTGGCCCTTATAATTCCACAGCTTTTAGTTCTGATTGTTATTTTGTTATTCTAGTTCTTGCTTTTTACATTGCTATAGTCATCGTGGAATGTAGTTATTTTCCTGGTTCTTCTAATGTTGAACCAACTCTTTTAAAAAAATGGACAAAGTCTCAAAGTAAAAAATATTTAAAATGCAAAATGCTGTACACTTTTCTTTATCAAGCTACCACCAATATAGAGAAATAAAAATGTGTGTACTTGTGTGTAGCTACATCTGTGTGTATAATGATTCAATGAAGACTGGATAAGCTTGAATACAACTTGAAGGCTTTGGGACTTTGTAAGACCTGTTCCTTTCTAATTACTTCTGCTTTTGAACTTTACCAAGTCTTGATAATAAGATAAGAGGCTGTATTTGTATTCAGGAACAAAATGAATGGTTTATGCCGTGTGGTGATCATAATTGATTATTGATGCAAGACTGGAGACACCATATCTAAAAGAAATCTTACATTTCTTAGCAGAGTTATATAGCTGTTGTTAAGAATCTGGTCCAATTTGAGTCCAGACACATGGAGACATTAAATGGCAGGTAATAATATAATATAATATAATATAATATAATATAATATAATATAATATAATATAATATAATATAATATAATATAATATAATATAATATAATATAATATAATATGATATGATAT
>JAQQSW010008666.1:0-13413 GCA_028646575.1 Pseudocheirus occidentalis
TCTGCTGTCCTGTTCCTCACGCCTTGGCAGATGTGGGGGTGCTGGAGGCTGTAGAACCTCTGCAGGCTGGGCTCGGCTCAGCTCCTTCCCCCCGTCCCAGGCCTGGCCCGGTCTCGGCTTCTGGCTGTTCCAGCCTCTGCTCCGGTGGCCGTGCTGAGCCCCTGCTGCTGAGCTGCCTTCAGCAAGAGCTGTGTTCTCTGTATTTTTGTGAGTCTGAGAGTCCTAGACTTTCCTAGACTTTGTCTGGGCTCGTATTTTATGGGTGTTTAGGGTGGCGCTGTGGGAGCTGTGGGGCCTTGATGCTTCTTTGCTGCCATCTTGGCTCCGCCCCTAAAAATCTAGACTCTTTTTTAATGACTTTCAAGTAGCCCAGTACCTGCTAATCTATCTCACCTCAACATGTTTTCCAGTTTAACATGTTTTTCCCATGAGATGCCTCACATTTCCTTCTATTTACCTATACTTTTATTTTATTTTTATTGATATTTCATGAAGTCATTAGCTTTCACTTGCCCAATTAAAATTTTTACAAAATCATTTTCTAAAAAAATATACACTAACTTTATTATATGTATAAAAGGGACGGCAAGTTGTACATAATAGACTTGCAGTTTAATGTGCAATCGTGTTTTTAATTATACTATGTTATGGAAATCCTGGTTTTATTTCAAAAAAAATTTTTTTTAAATGTGCCTCCCTTTTTCTTCCGTGAGATTTTCTATTTTATTCATTTGGCTAATCCTGGTTTTTAAAGTTTTGTTATCGTCGGTGGATTTTTGTGTCTCTTTTGTCGTTTGTCCAGTTCTGTTTTTTAAAACGTTATTCTCTTTAATGTTGCTTGTTCCTCTTTTACCAAGCTGTTGGCTCTTCTAATACTTCTTTTTATATCGTTCTCATGTCTTTTCCCAATTTTTCCTCTACTCTCTTATCTGAGCTTTAAAAGCCTTTTTGAGCTCTTCCAGGAATTCTCCTTGTGCCTGAGACCATCCGTTTATTTATTTATTTATTTTGAGGCTTTGTTTGTTGATGCTTTGATATTGTTGTTTTATTTTGAATACTTGTTAAACTTTCCCTGTCACCACAGTAACTTTGTTGTGGTCCTATTCTTTTGTTGTTATTGTTTGCTCATTTTTCCAGCTATTTCTTGACTTTTAACTTTTTTAAAAGTTGGGCTCTGTTCCTGGGATGGAGAAAGAACTGTTCCAAACTGCAGGTCTTTCACTGCTCTTTTCAGAGTTAGCTCTGGGGGTCTGTAGATTTTCAATACTTCCAAGGTGGTATGATCTAAGGAAAGGTATTGTCACTGCTCTCCTGATCCTTGCCCAGGAAGGGATCTTGTTTCCCTGTAGACATTCCCCTGTTACCCTAGAGCCATGATTGCTAATGCCCTCTCCCCTGTCTTGGAATTGAGACGAGGGTCCAACACTCCAATAATTGATCAATAGCACTCCTCTATCCCCTGCAACCACAACCTGGGCACTTGATCTCCTACAGCTACAAGTACTCTTGCTTTTTTTGGCCCTGCGATTGCAACCTCAAACTGTGTATGGATAATGCAACAGGATCCTGATCTAAGTTCCATCAAAGGTCTCATGCTATCTTCTTCTGACCAGTTGCCTGAACCCCTCCTCTCCCATAGTCCATGGTCTGAGAATTCCCAAAGCTGCTGCTGCCACAGCCAATGCAGCTGCCTACAAAGTGTAGTCTGTGTATACTCCTGTAGCCCACCAACACCTGGTGAGACAGACCTTTCTTGCTGACCTCCTAAATTGTCTTGGACTGGAAAATTTTTTCACCTAACATTTTATTGGTTCTGCCACTCTAGAATTCAATTTGAGGCCTTATTTTTTAAAAAAAGAGAGATTTTAGGGAACTGAGCTAAATGCTTATTCGCTTTGTTATGTTGGCTCTGCCTCCACGCATACTCTAGGTCTAGAATTTTTTGAGGACAAGCTGTGGACTAGATATAATGACCTCACTCACCTGTGTTAGTGGGGCAGTTCAAGAAATTAAGAATTCATAGAGTTACGCCTAGAGCTTTGTAGATTGGGACTATAGTCACTCTCAAAGCAATTTCTACTTCTATGGCATCATTAATGGATCCTAGGCCCCTTATTCAGGGCCCCTGGGAACTATGTATGTGATACTTATTAGTGTATCATGATACATGGAGGCTCAAAACCCTAGGAGATAAAATTCCTTCATAGTAAGTGCTTCTGGAATAATTATATATATATATATATATATGTATATATATATATATGTATATATATATGCATATATGCATATTTTTCTTTTTGGAGGAAGGCTAGGCAATTGGGGTTAAGTAATTTGCCCAAGATCACATGGCTAGGAAGTGTTAAGTGTGTGAAGCCAAATTTGAACTCAGGTCCTCCTGACTCCAGGGTGGGTGCTCTACTCACTGTGCCACCTAGACACCCCAATGATACATTTTTGATATGGGATAGTAAATTAGTGAGCTTTCTAATGTTTTCTAATAGTGTGTATTAAAATTTGAGATGAAATTATGGTTGTAGTATTTGATAACACTTCTTGGACTGAATAAATGATGGCAAGAATATGCTTAGATTAGAGTTATATTAGAAGAGCAACTATATAGATTCAGAATATCTATTTTGGAAATAGCCATGGGTAAAGGTATTAGACTATTTACTGACCAACACGATGCGGTTCCAGTTGCCTTTCAACTGGACTACCTTAATTCTGGACACCTTTTTCAGTCTGTAGAGCCTGCTGGCTACTGCTCCTGAAATTAAAGAGCTAGCTGAAAACTATAGTATGTTTGAAAACTGGATTTTGTTTTCCACCCACTGCATTGTTTTTTGTACCCCAATTCAGAGAATTTCTCCAACCCTATTGTGTCCTTTGTCATACTATTATATCATCTAGAATAGTTCTTGTCATTTCATTGTTTTGCCGCATTCATTAAAGCAAAAGAGAGAACTCCATATTTTCATCCAACTAGTGTAATGAATCCTGCTACTCATAGGCATGCACAAAATTGAGATAATAGAATTAATAAATATAGATTACATTTCATGCTGTGTAAATGGTGCAAAATGGGGAATTATGGAAATATTTAATAATCATTTTAGGGGAATAGGAAATATTAAGTAATAATTTTTCTATTGTTTAAAACAACAAATCTTTTCCATACTTTTTCCTTTATGAAAGTGAGTAGGATAGAAGACCTACCTTAGGTAATTAGAATAATAGTGATAACTAAATCATTGAACAAAGAATAGCTCTTTTCTTATTGAAATATTGCCTTCCCAAACTCTGAAATGATAGGGCTTTTGACTAATTTAAGGGTAGACTCCTCTTTTCATTCTCTGAAGGTATTAGCCTAGACCAGGGATTGCGAACCTGTGCCCTCCAGACCACATTTGGCCTTCTAGGTTCTCAAGTGTGGTCCTTTGGATCCCTTGAGGACCTAGAGGGTTACGTGTGGCCTGGAGGGTGCAGGTTTCCCACCCATGGCCTAGACATACCTGAGGAACTACCCTCAATTTCATTCCAAGGGAAACACTTTCTATTAAGAAGTGGTGGTTGTTGTTTTTGCTACTGTTGTTGTTTTTATGTAAATGGAGGGAGGAAATAAATTTACTCCAGGAGTGGGGAGGGAGAGTGGTGGGGGTCAACTAAGGAAATAAGTAGTTACTATTGTTTTGAATGTTAAAGCCAAAACAATATTTTAATACATTATCCCCCCTGCCTTTTTCAAGATTCCTATAAATGTTATCTCAAGTCATCTTTGGATAGAGACATGTGGGAGAGTAGGGGGAACTATGCCAATTTGGATATCTCTTACTAAGACAGAATTGGCTTGAGTATTAGATTACTGTTAAATTGAATCAAATATTTCTGTCAGACTGGTGACTAAAAAAAAAGAATACAATATTCATAGTTCTCTGACACTCTCAATACATATGTAACATATAAACCTAGTCCCAAAGTCCTTTGGTATGTGACTTTCTTTTCAATGATGGAGATAGATGCCTTGCCTTGCATAAAGTTGTGTGGTCGTGGTTTGTCCTTTGTTCTTCAAGAGGACCATGACATCAGGGAGATTATGAAATGACTTGCAATTGAATTAGATTTGAGTGAGGGAGGACTGTGTAAACTCACCAGCCTCACTTTCTCCTCCAGAGCCATCTGGGTCCAGTGGCAAGATATAGATCAGAATAACTGGAGATGGCTCAGGATGTAGGCATGAGGGTAAAGTTAGTGAGAAAGAGATAATTCTCTTATACAGATATAGAAAATAATTGATTGACTGCATATCTCTATCTATCTATCTATCTATCTACATCTATCTATATAGATATCTGTATCTATATAGCTATCTAAAAACATGTGGTCCCCTGAATTAGACTGAATTCTTTGAGAGCAGACTGTTTTCTGTCACTTTGTGTGCTTGTTATTATCCTTTTTTTGTATATTCAGGACCAAGCACAGTGGTCGTACAAAGTGTTGCTGTTCTGTTAGCTTTTAATCATGTGTAGGACAAACAGAATTAAGTGACTTGCCCAGGGTCACACACTAGTAAGTGTCTGAGGCCAAATTTGAACCCAGGAAGATGACTCCAGGCCATCCTCTAGATCTGGCACTCTAGCCACTGTACCACTTGGCTTCTCCTACAAAGTAGGCACTTGATAAATGCTTGTTAAATGGACTAAATTACTGAGGAAATCATATCATTATAGACAGAAAGCCTTGGAAAGATTTCAGCATAGAGCTTGTGTTGTCTATTTTCTGTGAATGTGTGGGTTGCCACAATTTTGGAATTTATATTCGGATTATTCTGCCTGCCACAAGTTTTTCCCCAGTCTAAGCCCATCTTCCACTTAGTTGTCAATATGATCTTAAACCTCAGGTCTACCCATATCAACCCCGTTACTTAATTAACTCTAGTGGTTCCCTATCACCTCCAGAATCAAATAGAAAATCCTGTTTAACATTCAAAACCATTTGTAACCTTCTCTGACCCTCCCCTTTGCAGTCTTGTTATACAGTAATCCACCTTATGCATGCTTCAATCCCGTGACCCTTGCTAGCCTCCTTTTCTGTTCTTTGAGCCAGACACTCCATATCCTTACCCCTGGAAATCTTCCTGGGCTATTGCACGTGCTTGGAATTCTTTCCTCCTCATCTCCATCTCCTGGATTTCCTGGCTTCCTTCAAGTGCAGATTAAACCCTAACTTCTAAAACAAGTCTTTGCAAATCCCTCTTATTTCTAATGTCTTATGTCTGTTGAGTAATTCTGATTTGTCCTGTGTATAGCTTGTCTGTGCATCACTTAATAATAAACAAACATTTAATAAGCACGTCCTACATGTCAGACATAATGCTAAGCACTGGGGATGCAAAAAGGGGCAAAAGACAGTCCCTGCCTTCAAAGGAGCTTAAATATAATAGAGGAGAAAACATTCACACATAAAAAAAGCAAGCTATATCCGGGACAAGTATAAAATATTTAAAAGCAGGAAGGTGCTGGAATTAAGAGGGGCTGGGGAAGGCTTCCTATAAAAAGGGGGATTTTAATTGGGATTAAAGGAAGTCAGTGAAGTAAGTAGTCTTAGCAGAGGAGGGAAAGTATGCAAGGAATAGAGGACAGTCTGAGAAAATGCCTGGAACCAAGAGATAGAGTGTCTTATTTGTGGAACATTCAGGAAGCCAGTATCACAGAAAGAGTACATGCTGAAGGGGCAACTAGGTGGTACAATGAATAGAGAGCTCTGGCCCGGAGGTCAGGAGGACCTGAGTTCAACTCTAGTCTCAGACACTTGACACAACTAGCTCTGTGATCTTGGATAAGTCACTTAATGCCAATTGCCTTGCCTTATCCCCTTCAAAAAAAAAGAGTACATATTGGGGGGAGTGGGATGTAAGAGTAGAAAGTTGGAAGAGGTTAGCTTAAGAGGGGCTTTGAACATCAAATAGATCATTTATATTGATCCTGGAGGCAATAAAGCCACTGGAGTTTATTGCATAGTGGGATAATGTGACAGAACCTGTAGTTTAGAAAAATCACTATATCTTTATTCTATATTTGGATTATTCTACATTGAATTTTGAGCTACTTGGGAGCAAGGACTATATTTGGCCTTTGAATTCTCGGCATTTAGCATAGCATCTGGCACATGGTAGGTAATTAATAAAGTTTAATGACTGACTACCTATTGAATGGCTCTATTTTACTTACCTATAAAACCGTTTTCAGCAAACATTTGAGATTTTTGTCTTGTGTCACTAATTTTATGTATTTTGAAAGTAACTTATTTTCAACTCTCAATGATCTCATGGTTAAAACAGTAATAGCTATTAATAGTTAACAATTTTTGAGCAGCTAGGTGTGTGTGTGGGGGGGGGAGTGTTGGGGGCCTAGAGTCAGGAAGTTTCATCTTCCTGCACTTAAATCTGGCCTCAGACATTTACTAGCTGTGTGACCCTGGGCAACTCACTTAACCTTTTCTGCTTCAGTTTCCTCATCTGTAAAACAGGTTGAAGAAAGAAATGGCAAAGCACTCCACTATCCTTGCCAAGAAAATCCCAAACTGAAAACTACTGAATGGCAACAAATGTGCCACCCACTTTTAGGGATTTATAATTATTATCTAATTGGATCTGCACAACAACCTTCTCAAATAGATTCTATTATTATTTTCATATTACAGATGAGGAAACTAAGACTAAGAGGTGTTATGTGACTTTTCCAGGGTCACATATCTAATAAATATCTGAAGCTGGGTTAGAACTCAGGTCTTCCCACTGCAGTCCTAGCACTCTATCCACTGTGCCACCTCCCTACCTAGCAGAAAGGCCACTACTCCAAATTTCTGAAGTACATATTGGAAAAAGGAAAGGAAAACAGTCTCCTCCATCATTTTAAAATACTATTTGTCTTCCACCTACACATATAAAATGAGAAAAAAATACGATGTAACAGAATTCTTTCTCATCTTTTGTCCAGCTAAAAACACTCAGTCACTTTTTCACCATCATCCTTTCTTTTTTGTTTGTTTTTTTAGAGAGGTGAAGGTAGGGCAATTGGGGTCAAATGACTTGCCCAAGGTCACATTGCTAGTTCTGTGTTAAGTTTCTGAGGCCAGATTTGAACTCAGGTCCTCCTGACTCCAGGGCCAGTACTCTATTCACTGCACCACCTAGTCACCCCTTTTCCTCACATTTCTTTAAGACCTAGGGATTGTCATATAATTTTCTCTTTTAAACGATATTTTAGAATTCGAAGCACTTTTATCAAATCAATCCTGAAAAAGTGGGTAATGTAAGTATTATTGTTTTCATTTAACAGATGAGTAAGCAGGTGCTTGCGGAATCACAAAATTATAGTAATGGAGAATTGGAAGGGCCCTCAGTGGCCATCTAGTTCTGTAAGAAATAAGTGTTAAAAATTCAAGAACTTGCCCAGCCTCACATAGTCAATAACTATCAACATCAGGACTTGAATCTAAGACTTTTTGTTCAATATCTAGTACCTTTTCAGCTAACGTAGATCTCTTGTCTTATAATGGTCTCAAATTAAATTAAAAGACTGAGTAACTAGGTAGGTGTAGATGTGTAAAATTATTTCTTTCCAAGATTTTGTGAGAAAACTATCATTGCATTTCTCAGGAACCATCCAACTCAAATTCACTCTTTTGCTTTAAATAAGGAAGCATTTGAACATCTGGAATGGCACCGTTAAGGTAGAAGCTGAAATGAACACCTGGTGTAGTCTACATTTTACAATATTGTGATTAATGTAAAGTGCATATCAAAAGGACTTTTATTCTGAAAAGGGGCTCAATCTTAAGTTAACGAGAGACTTAGTAAAGCTTAGCTCGAGAATCTAGTTCAGAAAACTGTTGGCTCAGAAACGACCAAGCCCATCTTGAGTTTTAATTTTGGATTTGGATTTGGATTTAGATCAGACTTGTACTGTAAAAATCACCCACTGAGTGAATACTACTCTGTGTGCTCCACAATCACCACCAACCCACAAAGTGCGGAAAGGAGCTGTATTTTTATAGATGATTGAACTTTCATTTTTTCACACCTCCTTCACATACAGCTGGAGTGGCTTAAAGTCTCAGGAATAGGTTTGATTCATTGCTTGCCTCTCTGATGCTCTCAGATTTTTCATATTTTTAGATTATTCACTAAGGGGGATGAAACCTTTTAAGAGTTCATATACTTTAGAGATCTCTTTTATTATTTTACCTTAGCAAAATATTTTCCAACTAGATGGAATCTTAATAAAGTTAAAAGGAAAAATGACCAATTGTGTGATTAATGCAATATCAGTGGCATAGTTTTCAGTTAGATTTTTCATAATAAACTCAAAATCACTTTATCTGAATTTGCTATTTTAATCATATAGCCAGTGAAAAAAATATTGCCTTACAGAATGCCAGACAAAGTTAATACTAGGATAATATAGTCATTCTTATTAAATATTTATCAATATGAAGTCTTTAACATAGTGTGGATTAACACATGTGTATGTATATGTGTACAAAGATATATAGATATTCAAAGATATATAGAAATATGGATGCAATTATAGATATATATATATATTTCCTATCGGGAATATCGATCCATTAGAGAGTTGACTATTATAGGAAAACATGAAGTGATGTTATGTTTATGTCTATCAGAAACAGAATGGGAATAAGAACTGAATCTGAATCTTCACTCCTTAAATGATCTCAAATTTCACCTCATTTAGATTATTAACTTATTTAAACTTCTTGCTTATAATTTTGTATTATATTTTTCTATGCTCTGTGTCACTGTGATTCTATACCACTAGCCTGATAAGGGTAGAGACTGTATTAAATCTAACCTTTCTACTTTCCCTAAATATAATAAATGTTTACTGAATTGAATGGAATGTAATTGATAAGGCAGTACTTAAAATGTAAAAGATGTAAATAGTTATTGCAGGGATTGCTTGATTTTTCCCATTTCATATTTTGAGGGTTATTCATTAAATACACACATGGATCTTTAAAAGGATTCTTTTTATTCCTTTATTTTCTCCTGTGTTCTTTGTCACCTTTCACTATATTTCCAGGGCATTGATTCAGTTAACCTACTATGTTTGTGGAACACCTTTGTTGTTGTTGTTGTTCAATCATGTCTGACTCTTCATGATCCCATTTTGAATTTTATTGGCAAAGATACTAGAGCGGTTTGTCATTTCCTTCTTCAGCTCATTTTTCCAAAAGAGGAAACTGAGGCAAATGGAGTTAAGTGACTTGACCAGAGTCACATAGCTAGTAAGTACTGAGTTGGGAGTTGAACTCAAGAAGGTAAGTCTTTCTGACTCCAGGCCTGGCATTCTATCCACTCTACCACCTCAGTGCCCTATGGAACATTTACTTAGTGCTTTGTTACTTCCTTCATAGCTGCATCTACTAAATATATAGGAAATGGAACAGAGAAAATAAGGGAGTTGCATACTTATGATAATTGGACCTAAAACAAATACAGTAGAACCTCGGCTTATGAATTTAATTCGTTCTGAGGTTGTGTTCATCATGCGATTTGTTCGTGTTGCCAAGTGAGTTTTCCCACAGGAAATAACGTAAAGTCCGATGATCAGTGCCACATTCCCAAAAAATATTCATATAAAAATAATTATTTATAATTTTAAGTAAGTTTTTCATCCCTATTGCATCTGAAATACAATTGCAATGATTAGTACATAATATAAACTGAAAATAAATTAAGCTGCACTTTACCTTTGAGAAGAGTCATGGCTGGCATGAGGGAGACAAGAAGGAGGAGGAGGAGGGTTATTGCATGGAAGAAGAATCTCCCTCCATAAGAACATCCTGGATTTCAATGTCAGTAGTATTCTCTCTTCTGCTGCTTTCACTAAAAGTAAGACTAACACTATTGCCTTCGCTTATTTTTCGTTTTTTAGAATCACTTTCATGTTTTGACTCAGAGATTTTTTTTCTTTACGTTTGTTTCTGACTAGGAAGCTAAAGACACTTGTTTTTGTAATTTTTTCAGAATATCACAGAAATGTGACATTGCATTATCGTTACAAATAATCGTGGTTCTCGTTGCCACACTCTTATTTACATGACGTTTTTAAACAAAAATTTGCACTTCCCCCCCCCACATCTGATAAACCTCCCTAATCTCACTTGACATGCGAGATTCCTCTGACATCTCAACTTCCTCCTCAGATGAGATATCCTCCGCAACCTCTCACTGTTGCTGTTGCTTCTCATGCAGATCCATCAGTTCATCTGTCATCAGCTCCTGGCTATGCTCCTCCATTGTTAAAAATATTGTTGTAGATCAAAATCACCATAGTATACTTTTACGCAAAGACTACTGTTAGTATGCAAACACACACGAACACACTTGTAATGGTACTGTTAAAAGTGAAAGATGCTGCCTTCAGGAGGGGTCAATGCCAAATGAGGCCACTTAGCCTCCTTTGTTTGACTTAAAAAAACAAAACAAAACAAAACAAAAACCTTGGCCTATTTGAGCATTATTCCTTTGTGAGGCATTCAAGTCCAAACTTGATGTTTGTACTGTGAATTTTTGTTTATCCTGAAAGACAAATTTTGTGAAAATTTTTTCCTTGTCCTGCGTAGCATACATAAACCAGGCTACTCATAAACCGAGGTTCTACTGTATATCCAGTCTCAACAAGGCCTCATTTTTGCATGCCAATCCTTTTTCTTTTCTACCCATAGACTCTGGATCATCTTTCCCTCAATTACTTCTCTAAACCTCTTTTAATCTCAAATTACCTGCTCTTCTACCTGCCTTCTCTCTTTCAGTAGAGGATCTTGGCTCATACATCAGTGGAAAGATGGAGGCAATCTCTAATGAGCCTTTATTCCACACTTCAGGTCACATCTGTCATAATCTTGTATTCTTTTGTGTCAGGCACAGTGGATGAGAAGATAAGGCTCTTTACCTTACCAATGCCAACCCCTGTACCTGTGACTTCTCTCTTTTTTCTTCCAGAAATTTCTCTGTCTCTGTCTCTCTCTGTCTCTGTCTGTATGTCTGTCTATCTCTCTTTCATTCTTATCCTTTCCTTAGAGGAGTGCATGGCATATAGTGGGTAGGGGGAGTAAATAGTGATTGATTCATTGATTGATAGTGACACTTTCCTTAGTGGGTACGAACATGGCCAGATCTCCCCAGTCCTTACTAAACCCCTACCTTCAATTCAGGCAATTATCCTAGGCTTTTCCTTCATTTCTTACTTAAACTCTTACTTAAAAGCTTTCTTTACTTGTTTCTCAACTCCCACTTACTTCTTAACCCATTGTAAGTTTGTTTTTTATCACTACTTCTCAATGGAATTATTCTCTACTAGGTCACACGTGATCTTTTCGGTGTTAAATCTAATGTCCTATTTCTAATGTTTATCTTTCTTGAATTCTTATTTCTATTACTGAGCCTACCCTCCCTCTGAGTCTGTGTACCTTCTCCTTTGTTTATTGTCACACTTCTCTGTCATGATTTATAGAATCATGGATTTGGATCTAGAAAGGAGATGAGTGGCCATAAAGTCCAACTTCACTCATTTTACAGATGATGAAAGTGAACCCCATTTTTAAATTTCGTAAAAGAAACAAAACAAAAAAAACCCTGAAGGATTTTGAGTTAAAAATAACATATTGTTTCTTTATACATACAATGACCCTCAGTCAAAAAAATTTTTAATAACACTTATTATATTGTTGTTCAGTCATTTCAGACATGTCTGACTCTTCATGACCCCTTTTGGGATTTTCTTGTCAAGAAAGTGTTGGCCATTTCCTTCTCAGGCTCATTTCCCAAGAGAGGAAACTGAGTCAAACAGGGTTAAGAGACTTACCTAGGGTCACACAGCTACTAAGTGTATGAGATCATATTTGAATTCAGGTCTTCCTGACTTAAGGCCCAGGCACTCTATTCATTGAACTACCAAGCCCCTTTTTTAAAAACAAGTCTCACACCCAGGTGAGCTAGGGGCATGACTTCCCCAACACATATGAAGACATCTATCTATCTGTCTGTCTAAATATCTATCTATCTATCTGTCTGTCTGTCTGTCTGTCTGTCTATCTATCTTTCTATCTGTCTATCATCTGTCTGTCTATGTATCATCTATCTATCATTCTATCTATCCTGTATATGCTTATCTGTGAACAATATGTTATCTCTACAGTGGAATAAACACTTTAAGGTTCATTCTGAGGTTCAAGACTATCTCATTTTTGTGTTTTAATTTCACAATTTGTGTTTGTAAGCAACAGCACAATGGTTGGTACATACTGAGTGATGCCTGACAAATACTTGTTTATCAACTAATTGTAAGGATGTTCTCTGTCCAGAGTCCTAACTGGCCAAAACAATTTTGGTAAAGATGCATTTGGAGAAGGGACATAGAACAGTTCAACAAGAAAATAAAGGCATAACTACCAAAGGGTAGCCCTGGAGATGTGTGGAGTTCTATCTTCCAGAGACTCCTTCAAGATGTGTGGCCTATGGTCACCTTGGGGAGCTGCATTAGGAAGGAACTCTTCCTCCATAATGGTACCTGAGTCAACTTTATTTTCCTTATTCTAGTAGCTCTGCTTCTGTGCTTTGTCCTTTACCAGCACATGTTAGGATATGTGATTCTGGGACTTTTTGCCACTATAGCTCACTATCCACATAATACAGTGATTTTACGATGAGCACACCAACATTTCAATAGACTCATGATCTTATTGACTACATCCATGATCTTATTGACTATGTCATTCATTTGTTCAGGCAACCCACTAAGTGAAGCATTTTATTATTTTTTTTACAAAGTAAACATCTTATTAGGTTGCCTGAAATAAAGAAGTAGCATAGACTGATGGTTAGGGTTTCAACTTTTGAGTCAAAAAGATTCAATTGTGTGTCTGATTCATACTCAGGTAGGTGGGACCGAGAGTGCCAGGTCTGGAGTCAGGAAGACTCTTTTTCACTGAGTTCAAATCAGTGTCTGGCTAGCTCTGCCACCCTCCACTTCAGCTTTGGTTTCCTTATCTGTAAATTGATCTGGAGAAGGAAATGGTAAACCCACTCCTGTATCTTTGCAAGAAAACCTCAAATGTGATCAGGAAGAATTGGAGCTATCTACAACTAACACTGTGAGTTTAGGCAAATAACTTCTCGGGGCCCGGGCAAATCCCTAGGGCAACACTACCTCCTTACACCTACCTGCCCCCCACCAGAATCACTAGCCACCTTTAAACTTAGTTAAGTGTTATCTTTCATACAAAGCCTTTTCTTTTTTTTTTTAATAGACTTTCTTTTTATTTTTTATTTTTTATTTTTTTATTTTTTTTAATGTAAATTTTAATTTATTTCTTGGTTATATCATT
>JAQQSW010008667.1:0-13413 GCA_028646575.1 Pseudocheirus occidentalis
ACAGGTTCTTAGATCTGCTTTTCTAAACGAAAGCAATTCAAAACGGGTTAACAATCTTTCTTTAATCAAACAAAAATATCATTTACCTAGTTCAGGGGAAAAAGTCAGCACCCTGAACTCCAGAGAATACAAACACAAGTTACAAGCAGACCAAGAAACAGATCAGCAGATGGGCTTCCAACCATCTGACCATCACATCCATTTCCTATTCAAGTTATCAGAGAGGGAAGTATCAACATCTGGGTTTTCAAAGCCGGGGGGCTCAATGGCTTCCCAGAGTCTCATCTGGCCAAATATCACAACTCTTCTCAAAGTGAGCCCCAAAGCAAACCTCACGTCAGGGCGTATATATAGCCTTCTCCTGGATCAGAGAATGTCACAGCCCTCTTGACCTACTGTCCAATTATAAAGTAACAAGGTGTGGCCATTCCCAAAACACAAACCTCCCACCACAGGCTCCACATGACCACATTCAGCCTATTAGGGGGCAGAGTATACTTTCAAATCAGGGAACATTTTCAGAGCCACGGAAGCCTATCAAAGGGTCTAGGGGCAGGAAAGATCTTTAGATTCCCATTACACCTTTCTATTTCCTTCCTACTTTCTTTCATTCTTTCTCCTGAGATTAATGATCTTATTTTCTGTGAGATTAATGACTTTTGTCTCTCCAGATGAATTGTGTTACAAAAGTATTCATTTTTAGTTTGCTTGCTATGGTACTAAAAAAGGAAATTAATTTAGATAGTATTATCATTTTTATCATATTGACTTGCCCTACCAATGAGCAATTAATATTTTCCCAATTATTTAGGTATATATTTCTTAAAACAGTATCTTGTAATTTTATTCATATAGTTCCTGTGCATATTTTGGTAGGTAGACTCCAAGCATTTTTTATACTCTTCACTTTTTAGAATGGAATTTTTCTTCTGTCTCTTGCTACTGGGTTTTATTGGTAATATACAGAAATGCTGATGATTTACATGGATTTATTTTACATCCAGCAACTCTGCTAAAGTTATTGTTTTAATTAATTTTGAGTTGACTCTCTAGAGTTCTTTAAGTACACCATCATATTATCTGAAAAGAGTAATAATATTGTTTTCATTGCCTCTTCTGGTTTCCTTATTTTCTTTTTCTTTATTGTATTGCTATAGTTAGCATTTCTAGTACCGTATCAAATAGAAGTGGTGACAATAGATACATGTCCTTGCTTAACCTCTGATCATGTTAGAAGTTATCTAGTTTATCCCCATTACATATGAAATTGGTTTTTGGTTTTAGATGTATACTATATATCATGATAAAGAAAAGTATACTTATTCCTAAATTTTCTAGTGTTTTGATCAGAAATTAGTATTGTATTTTCCCAAAAAAAATTTTTCTGTGTCTATTGAGAAAATTATTTGCTTTTTTTGTTCTTGTTCTTAATATGGTCATTTATATTTATAGTTTTTCTAATATTAAGCTAACCCTGCATTACTAGTATAATTCCAATCTGATCATAATGTATAGTCATTATAATATGTTGCCATAACCTCTTTGTTAATATTTTATTTAAATTTTAAAAATCAATGTTCATTAGAGATATTGGTCTATAATTTTTATTCTCTGTCTTCAATCTCCTGAGTTTAGCAATCAAGACAATATTTATGCCATAGAACAGTGGTTCTCAACCTGTGGGTCGTGACCCCCTTTGGGGGTTGAATGGGGTCGCCTAAGACCATTGGAAAACACATATTTCTGATGGTCTTAGGAACTGAGACACCTCTCCTCCATCTGTTTCCATGGGGGGTGGGGTCCGCCCACATGCAGATACGCCCACATACAAGTATGAAAGGGTCATGGCATTAGGAAGGTTGAGAACCACTGCCATAGAAGGAATTTAGTAGGTTCCCTTCTATTGTTGCTTTTTAAAAATAACATTTTTAAAATTTTAATTAATTAATTTACTTTTAGTTTACAACATTCAGTTCCACAGGCTTTTTAGTTCCAAATTTTCTCCTCCCTCTCCTCCCTGCTCCTCCCCTATGATGGCATGTAATTCAATATAGGTTTTACAAGTACCTTCACATTAAACATTAGTCAAGTTGTAAAGAAGGATTATAACCAATGGAATGAGCAATGAGAAAGAAGGAACAAAACAAAAAAAAAAAGAGAGAGCAGGTAGTTTGCTTCAGTCTGCATTCAGACTCTATAAATCTTTCTCTGGATGTGGATAGCCTTTTCCATCATGAGTCCTATGGAATTGTTTTTTTAACCTTGCATTGCTGAGATGAGCCCAGTCTATCAAAATTAGTCACCGCAGAAATGATGTGTGTGTAATTGTGTACAATGTTCTCCTGGTTCTGCTCCTCGCACTCAGCATCAGTTTATATAAGTCTCTTCAGGTTATTATGAAGTTCATCTGCTCCTCATTTCTTATAGCACAATAGTATTCCATTACATTAATATACCACAACTTGTTTAGCCATTCCCCAATGGATGGGCATTCCCTTGATTTCCAATTCTTTGCCACCACAAAAAGAACTGCTATACTTTTGTACATATGGGTCCTTTTCCCACTTATATGATCTCTTTGGGATACATTCCTAGACGTGGTATTGTTGGGTCAAAGGGTATGCACATTTTTATAGCCCTTTGGGCATAGTTCCAGATTGCTCTCCAGAATGGTTGGATCAGTTCACAACTTCACCAACAATGCATTAGTGTTCCAATTTTCCCACATCTTCTTCAGCATTTATCATTTTCCTGTTTTGTCATCTTAGCCAATCTGACAGGTGTGATGTGGTACCTTAGAGTTGTTTTGATTTGCATTTCTTTAATCAATAGTGATTTAGAGCATGTTTTCATATGATTATAGATATCTTTACTTTCTTCCTCTGAAAACTACCTGTTCATATCCTTTGACCATTTATTAACTGGAGAATGAGTTGTATCCTTATATATTTGACTCAGTTCTCCATACATTTTAGAAATGAGGCCTTTACCAGAGATACTAGTTGTAAAAATTCTTTCCCAATTTTCTTCTTTCCTCCTAATCTTGGTTATATTGGCTTTGTTTGTCTATTGTTCCTTTTGCAAACAATTTGTATAATATAGAAATTAATTGTTCTTCGAATGTTTAATGGAATTATTTTAATTGTAATTGGACAAAATCAGTTTCTAATAATATACTTTATTTCTCCAACATTTGTTGTGAATTTTTCTTTTTCCTTTTTGATACTGATAATTTGGTTTTCTTCTCAAATTAGCTAGTAGTTTATATTTTTATTGATTTTTAAATGGTCTTAATTTTATTTGTTAATTTTTATTTCTATTTTATTCATATCTTTATAATATCTATATTTGGTATTCACTTTGGTCTTTTACAATTTTCTTGGTTTTCTGGCTTTTTTAGTTATATGTCCAATTCATTTATCTTTTCTGTCTTTTGTTGAATAAAATGTTTAGTATTTTAAATCTTTGCCTCAGAACTGAATTGGCTATATCCTAAAAATGCTGGTGTGTGGTATCATTGTTGTCATCATCTTTAATGAAATTATGTATTGTTTCTGTGATTTTCTCTTTGACTCATCAGTTCTTTAGAATTAAGTTTTTAGTTTCCAGTTAACTTTTACTTTATTTACTGGACCATCATTGAATGTAATTTTTAAATTTTATTTAATTTTTTTGCAGATAAATACTGCAAATATTTATTCATTTATTTTATTGTATTATATAAACAAATAAATGATTTGTTTAATATTACTCTTTCTCTGCATTGATTTGTGAGGTTTTTATGCCCTAATAAAGGTTCTATGATATCTGAGAAATATGTACGTTCCTTTCTATTCATTGCCAGAGCTCTATCATATCTAACTTTTCTAAAATTCTCTTCAGGTCTTTGTCTTCTTTCTTGTTTATTTTTGGTTAAATTTGCTTAGTTCTGAAAGAGGTATACTGAGATCCTCCAGTATTATAGTTTTACTCTCTAATTATTCCTATTACTAATTTAGTTTTTCCTTTAAATATTTAGATAATATGCCATTTGTTACTGGAGTCAGAGCAGTAGCACTGACAACCTATTCTTCACCATCGTCTGAGATCCTCTCTCCTAGATAGAGAGGTACACCTGAGATCTAAGTTTCAGATTCTCTCTGGAGATTGAAGTGACCATCCTGAATTACTGATCTCTGCTTAGAGGTCAAGAATCAGATTCCCTCTTCTGGAAATTAGAATCTGAGTGGTCACTTTGAGGCCCTACTTCTCACCTGGGAGTTAAGAGTTTTAGATTCCCTCTCCTCAGGGGTCTGAGTTTGGAAAAACAATACTGAGCCTCTATTTCCCCTGGGGGCTGAGTCTCAAGAGTGGGACAGAGCCCCTACCTCTAGGAGCTGAATTGTGGTGGTCAGGGAAGCAAGAGATTCACCATTCCACCTTCTTGGCTGGTCTCCAATGAATCAATCATTTGTGATCTATATCCTTTCTATTACTTTTTTTGGACACTAGTAAAATGTTTGTATTTTTTTCCAATTGCTTGCTCCAATTCCAATATCTTTCAAATATTTTGAGAATCAGTGCCCCCTAAACTTGCATAACCTCCAGAACAGACCTCTTATATGTTGATTTGGTCTAGTCCAGTTACTCTTCCAATCTTTTTTTTTTTCTAGTATCTTCTCTATTTCTGGTTAGCATCTCAGATTGGTAGACTCTAGAACATAGTTCCCAATAATATTCTAATGTTGTATATTCTAAAGTTTCTTATGGCTCATAAATTTTATTCATTTAGTCAGTCAGTCATTTACTAAGCACTTATATTTAATATGCACATTACTTGGGGGTTAAACAAAATTTAGATAAGACATCCCTGTACTTATGGAAGTTAGCAACAAAAAAATGCAGATAAAACTATAATGCACACTATCATATGAAAACTTCATTGTAGAAATATAAAACAAAGTATTTTGTGAGGTCCAGGGGAATTGTGGGAGGAGAGAAAGGTGATTCAGAGAAGGTTTTATGAAGGAACTGATATTTGAGTTGGGCTTTAAGGGATAGATAAAAATTCAACTTGACAGAGAAAGAGAGATGATAGTCCAGGTACAAAAACCACTATAAGTAAAGGAATGGAAGCAGTTAAGCATTGGGGATGTTCAGAGGCAGAATAATCCAGTACAGTTGGCATGAGTATATGGCACGAAGGGGAGAAAGGCTAGAAAGGTTGAGTGTTAGTTACTTCAAGTGCTAACATTTTATGCTCTAACGCTCTCATGCTTTTACATTCTATGTTCCAATTTTCCTTTAATCGCTATGGTTCAATAATCTGGGATAGAAATAGCCAAGAGATATTTTGGTAGCAATATTACAGGACATATAGAAATGTAAGCGTCTTGCAAACCACTAAATGTGGGTCTTTGTTCTTTGCTACCTAGTCATTAAACTTGATTCACTTTATCTATACCAGGAACTCATTTGGACTTCAGCAGCCTACCCTAAAATAGAATTTGCTTGATTCTTAACCACCTTCTATTTTCACTAAGGTTTTTTTCTAGCCCTGCACTCATAAACTCATTCTGTAAACAATGCATTTGTGGAGCAGAGAGAAGCATATTTCTATGGACTGCTGGCTATTCCCAAGAGTGAGCACCTGAATAAACAACATGATCAAACCCGGTCATAAGTTTGATTATTGAAATGATCCCAGAGTAAACGGGTACACTCAAATACTGCAATTTAGAAAGCAAATATGACTTGAGTGTGTCACATAGTCTGAACACCTCTAATTTACATGAGTCAACAAGGTGGGCGAAGAGCAGATAAACTGTCTCTAATTAACCTTTCCTTCTAAACCAAAATTCCTCTGTTCCATCTTGATTTCATTTTGGCCTGTGAAGAAATTACCCTTCTCTTTCTGGTAGTTAGGAATTATATGTGGGTATAACTAACATTCTACATTCTATGTTCTAACATTTTATCATCTAAAGGACTTTCCAGCTCTAATATTTTTAGCCATAAGGTTCTTCTGGCTCTACATTTTATTTTCTAATGCCCTGCTAGCTCAAGCATTCTGTATTCTAAGGTCCATTCCAACTTGATCATTCTAGGGTACTATAAAATTTTTTGTCTTTGATGGTTACAAAGTACAGGGTAAAGTCCATTCTACCAAAAGTGGAGTAGTAATATCTTACCTACCTTAATAATAATTTCATCTGTCAAAATATGGAGGAACAAACAAGGGGAAATTTTATTCTGAATCTGTTCCTAGCAGGGAGGAACTGATGTCTGTAGTAGGAGTCATGGGAGATTTAGGAGAAAGTACATGTTCACCCTAGACGTGGGGGGAGCAGATTTCAAACAGTGGATCTTCCAGACTAAAATGCTGTAGGGTTAGTCAGCCCAGGGGAATTTAAAAACTCCCAAGAATAAAATTCTGAAGACATTAAAAAATTCCTATAAGGAAGAAAAACGGCAATTGTTCAAATATTATATATGACTGCACATGTGATTCACTAACCAGCTTAAATTTTTGAAAGAAACTTAAAGAAGATAGAAGCAAAAGAAGGTAACAGGATAAAGACTAAAGCATAGCATAATGCTATATGGATAGTGTCAAGGGGCTAAAGCTCATAATAAACTGAGACTGGCAGTGAAATCCAGGATAACAAAAGGGTGGTATTATTATTATTATTATTATTATTATTATTATTATTATTATTATTGAAGGTATTTTTTAAAGCTATGGTGGGGAAAAGAAAAGATCAATAGAAGGACATGACCACTCTTCAAGGCAGGTGGTATAACAAATAGAAGAGTTCCTCAGTTCTCACTTTGCTTTTGTTTTCTCTGTCAAGGAGAATGATCTTTGGATGGATGAGGACAGAATACAGCTAATAGGGAAGTCAATACCCCAAATGAGTAAGGAGACAGCCTCCAGCTGACCCTGAAGAATTCAGGTCATTTGGTCCAACTAAACTATTTCTTCAGATACTGAAAGATGTGGTTGCTGAACCACATCTTTGTTATCTTTGAAAGATTTTGGAGACTAAGAGAGTGCACATGGGACTAGAGGTCAAACATTATAGTTTTCACAAAGCAAATGGGGAAGCAAAAGGAGTCTGCAAACTCTAGTCCAGGGGGCTTGATGCATATCTCTGACAAAATTTTAGAAATTATCATTAAAGGGTTAGTTACTGAGCATGGAATAAAAAAGAAAGCCATGATCTCAAAGAACCAACATGATTTCATCAAGAGCAGATCATACCAGACTAATTTGATTTCTTTTTTTGACAGAGTTTCTAAACTTGTTGATTAGGGAATACTATAGATATAGTTTACCAAATTTCAACAAAATGTTTGATAAAAACTCTCATGCTATTCTCATGGATAGGTGGGAAAATGTGGGTCAATTCCATAATTAATAAATTGTTAAAGAATAGGAACAGGAAGTTTTCAGAGGAAGAAATCTAAACTATTTATAGCCATTTGAAAAAATGCTCCAAATTACTAATAATTAGAGAGATGCAAATTTAAAAAAAACTCTGAGGTTCCATTTCGTACTAACAAGATGTCAAAGTTGACCCCCAAAAATGACATGTTGGAAGAGCTGTGTGGAGGCAGGTACATTAATGTACTGTTGGTGGAGCTATGAACCAGTACAGCTATTCTAGAAAGCAATTTGAAACTATACCCCTGATATTATTAAACTTACCCTTTGACCCAGTGATACCACTGCAAGGCCCTAGACTGCAAAGAGATCAAAGAATGAAAAAAGTCACACATATATACAAAAATATTTATAGCTTTTTTATGTTTGCAAACAACTGAAAACTAAGGGGGTACCCATAAATTGAAGCATAGTTAAACAAATTATGGAATATGAATGTGAAAGAATTCTGTTGTGCTATAAGAAATTATGAAGGAGATGGTTTCAGAGAAGTCTGGGAAGACCTGTATGAACTGTTGCAGAATGAAGTAACAGAACCAAAATAACTGTATATATATATATATATATATATATATATATATATATATATGGCATTATTATACAACTATTTATAATTGCTATCCTT
Organism: Pseudocheirus occidentalis; assembly: GCA_028646575.1. Taxonomy (NCBI): domain Eukaryota; kingdom Metazoa; phylum Chordata; class Mammalia; order Diprotodontia; family Pseudocheiridae; genus Pseudocheirus; species Pseudocheirus occidentalis. The sequence continues at coordinate 8,052 of JAQQSW010008667.1, forward strand.
CATTCTTGAAGAGGACCAAAGTGACATCACTGTGTTAGAGTCAAATTACAGTCTGTCCAACTGTGGCTGATCAGACCAGTATGAGTTCAGAATGCTCTTTCACAGGTGGGGCACAAATAGTTCATATGAACATTTGGGGTGGATTCTCTAAATTTGTACATCTAATGTTTCTTTTGATCTACTTCAATTCTGCTTTACTCATAAAGCACAGCACCTTCTCTGACTAGGGCATGCCATGCTGGGTGGTCCTGTGCCAGTGTCTCCCATGTCACACAGTTCCAAAGTTTTGTTTTGTTTTTGCAGGGAGGAAGGCAGGGCAATTGGGGTTAAGTGACTTGCTCAAGGTCACATGGCTAGTAAGTGTTAAATGTCTGAGGCCTTATTTGAACTCAGATCCTCCTGACTCCAGGGCCAGTGCTCTATTTACTGTGCCACCTACCCACCCTAGTTCCAAAGTTTTAAAGAGAAACCTTGAGAGTGGCTTTGTGTTGCTTTTTTTGCCCACCATGTGAGTGCTTGCCCTGTGTGAGTTCTCCATAAAATATTATTTTAGGCAAGCATGTTTGGCATTTGAATATGTCCAGCCCATCGTAGTTGCACTTTCTATAGTAGAATTTGAATGCTTGGCAGTTCAGTTAGAGAAAGGACCTCAGTGTCCAGTATCTTATTCTGCCAGATCATCTCCAGAATTTTCCTGAAACAATCTGAATGGAAGCAGTTCTGTTTTCTGGCATAGCACTGGTAGACTGCCCAGGTTTCATAGGCATACAACAATGAGGTTAGTACAATGGCTCTGTAGACCTTCAGTTTAGTAGTCAGTCTAATACCTCTTCTTTCCTACACTTTCCTTCAGAGCCTCAAAAACACTGAACTAGGTCTGGCAATGCACATCAACCTCATTAGCAATGTGGACATCCCTAGAAAGCATACTGACAAGTTAAGTGAACTTATCCAAAGCATTCAAAACTTATGCATTTGCTATAACCAAAGGTTCCCCATATGGGTGTTATGGTACTAGCTGATGGAATACCTGTCTTTTCTTGGTGTTAATTTGCCTGAGGCAAATGGTCAATGGCTTCAACATTAATTGATGATGGTCTTTTGAAAACACTATGGAAGTATTCAGCCCATCTCTCCAGGATCATTTCCTTATCACTAATCACTGTGGCTCCATCAGCAGGCCCATAAATACTTTCAGGACATCATAAAAGCACTCTGATTGTTACTGTCAGCATAAAACTGAATTTCATCTGCCTTCTTACCAAGCCAAGAATCCTGCAACTCTGTAAGCCTTCTTATACTTTACTTTTGATGGACTTAAATACTGCCTTCTTAGAGATGAATGAAGTATCCTGATGATAAACCCGGTGGAGTTCTTATTCCTTATTTAGCAGCTTCTGAATTTCCCCATTATTTTTTTCAAACCAGTCTTGGTATTTGCTAGTGTTCTGACTCAAATGAGTAAATGCATTGCTATGCACCAAATCTTTGAAAGCTGCCCACTCCTTTTCTGTTCCACTTTTGCTAACTGTGTGTTAGCTTGATTTTCCCTCCAAGTTAGTAAAAAACTGTTCTATCTCAGAGAAGTGCTCTAATCTGCTGACATTAATTCTTCTGGTAAGCATTTTGCCTTGAGGCCACTGCTTTTGTTGAATGGGAATATTTAACTTGGAGAGGATAAGTCTATGATCAGTCCAGCACTCTGCACCACATATTGCCTTCATCACTCTCACATCCTGTCTGTCTCTTCTCCTTACAATCACATAGTCTATTAAATGACAATGTTTTCTGCAAGGGCACATCCACAAAGTTTTCTTGTAGTTAAGTGGAAGTGTTAGTCATAAGATCTTCAGTAGTAAGTGATCATTGCTGTTGCTGTTTCCGTTTCCAACTCCATTCCTCACAAGGACTCCCTGCAATGTTTGGTAGTCTGAGCCTACTCTAGCACTGAAGTCTCCCAGAATTATCCTCTTTAGGCACATTGATGATAAGGGTCTCCAGGTTTTCATAAAATTTTTCTTTGATTTCATCAGGGTTCATCATGGTGGGAACATAGGCACTGATGATGGTGGCATGGCATTTTCCTGCAAGTGGCAATCACATTGTCATAACTCTGTCATTTACTCCTTTTGGTAGGTGTACAAACTTGGTTGACTAGATAAGTTTTGATTGCATAACCACCCACTTTATGGCATTCCCCTTCACTGTGACCACTCCAGAAAATCATGTATCCAGCTCTGACTTCAGTTAACTAGCCTTTATTTGTCAGCCTTGTTTCACTCAGGGCTGCTATTTGAATGTGATACCTACTGAGTTTTCTTGCTACAAGAGCTATTTGTTTTCCAGGTCTACTGATTTTGTGTTATCTCTAAGTGTGCACACATTCCATGTACCAATGATGAGTGTAATCCTCTTTGCAGAAGTTTTTGTACATTTTTTTGCATTTTGACCACAGGGTAGGATCCTCACCTGCCAGAGTTGGATAAGCAGACAATTTTTAATGCACCTTTTCTAGCCCTTTCCTCACACCAGGCAGTGAGCAGTGAAATGTTTGAAAGGCTGCTTAGACACACAATGGGCTGCCAATCCCACTGCTGCTTCCAGTGAGAAGACAACCCTATGTCCTGTGCAGCATTGTGACTACAGCTCCCAGTGTATTGGTACCTACTGCTATGTCACTTGTCTGTCGCCAGAGGACTTTAGATAGGTGAAGTGGTAAAATGGTATGGCTGATGTCTTTTGACTCAAGTATAAATTGGATGAGGCAGAGTTGCCCAAAGTTGTTGGCCTCACACTCTCTTCTACAGTCATCACAGTCCAGTGGCAGGACAGAATCAAGATAACCAGTGATGGTTCAAGATACAGTGGATGACCTTGGCATCTTCAATGTCTAACCAAGCTGTAAGTGCTTCAGCTGCTTTCATGGCTGTTGGAACAAATTGTTCTCATCTGCTGATTCTACCAGGGGAAGTCTTCACATGCTTAGGGTAGACACCCTCCTAACTCATGATGAGTTTGGGAACCCTCAGTTACCCTCAATCTGGTTTAGCCTGTCTACAGAAATGGTTCACTGGGGTGTGATCGCCGTGCATGCTACAGCTTTTTGGAGCCACAGGTGAGAGTTAGGTGGATCAGATTGACAAAGGTGGAGAGTAGTCCTGGAAAGGGCTTGGCAGCTCTCACACCAAAGGTACTAATCTTCCCTGAACACACCATACACTCTCACACAACTATTATATAACAAAACAAACAGCTTAAGAACTTTGACCAATACAGCGACCAATCACAATTCCAGAAGACTGATAATGAAATTATCATTAACCGTTAAGGGTCCACCCTCTCTGCCACTGCTAACAGTAACACTGACTAACTAGCACCTGTGGGGCTGAAAGTTAGCCCGACTGGAGCATCAAACCATCCTGAAGGAGTGATTGGAAAAGGCACATATGTTTGGTGTATCATGATAAGTCATCAAATCACCATCACTTCAACTATCACCTTCCCTCAGACCTAGGTAGAAATAATCCAGGACCGTGATCCCAAGAGTCCCAGGAATAGCAGTGTCCACTCAGACACAGCTTCCCCAACCCCCACTGTCTTCATGATGGGAAAATACTCTTGTGAGAAAGGGAAGTAACTATCTCCATTATCACCAGAACAAACTGATGACCAACAACGATAGATAAGAAGGTAAACTCAAGAGCCACAAGAATATCAGTGTCCTTCAGACTATCAGTCTTGCCTCCAGACTGGACCCCCTACAGACATCATTCAGGAAAGCAACCCCCTTGGAAATAAGTCCTGGCAGCTATCCATGCAGGTACTTTAGCCTTTGCCTCCTCAACAGCCACAGCTACTCAAGGTAAAAAAGGTCTTGCTACCAAAGTTCTTGTCATTGTCAAATAGTTCAACATCAGAATTAGATATAGCTTTATCAATGAAAATGACATTAAAGAAGATGCATTACCATTTGCTTTGCCCCTTAACCTAAGGACTATTGAAACTTTCTACTTGACCTGCTGAAAACTTTTATTGTGTATATGACCTCTCTCCTTCCCAGAATTTGAGCTCCTTGAGAGCAGGGACCGCATAGCTTTTCAATTTGTATCTCTTACCACTTAGCATAGTTCTTTGTACATAATAAAAGCTTAATAAATGCTTTTTCATCCATTCATTCATATAACAGCATGACAGTTAAAAAAAATCGCCTCAGGTTGTATTGAGAGGGATAATGTGCATGAATAAGGAATTAATAGTTTTGATGTATTATGTCATGGTTCAGACTCTATATGGAGTTCTTTGTTCCTTTCTTGCCACCAAATTTTAGGAAGGACATTGACAAACTAGAGAGCATCCAAAAGAAAACAGGCTGGATGGTGCATGGTTTTGACTTCATGCCACTCATGACTCTAAAGAATCTGGGGATGTTCAACTTAGAGAAAGGAAGATTGGGATATGATAGATGACTTAAAGTATTTAGAGATGTCATATGGAAGATGGCTTCAACTTTTTCTTCCTGGTACCAGAGGAAAGAACTGGGACAATACGTGGAAGCTACAGAGAAGCAAACGTAAGAGCTAACAATAAGAACAACCCAAAACTGGAATGGGTGACCACAGTAGATGCTGTGATTCCTCCTCACTGGAGGTCTTCAAGCCAAAAACTGGATAACTGCATATCTGTTTTGTGCTAGGGGGTGTTCTGTCTCAGGTATGGTTAGGATTAGAAGGTTCTCCCTAACTCTCTAAAATACAGCCATCATAGATCATAGATGTCTCAAGCTTGCTGGAAGAAGTTACAGAATAGAGCACATTAGAATCTGAAGGGACCTGAGAAAAATATTTCAGTGATTGAAAGGACTTTAGAGATCTTTTAGTCAAATCCTTTTATTTTCCAATTGAGAAAAAAAGGCTTTTCTTTTCCTGTGCATTTGTTGTTTGATTTTGGTAATGAAACATACTACTATATTTAATTTATTATACTGCAGTGGATTTATAATCTCATTGATGTGAGTATTCCCTCTGTCATTACAGATTGCCACCTATCCATGCCTTCTCATTCTATGCAATTTTTGTTCATGTTATTCCATAGATACTCCACAAAGGGTCCCCCTAATATGCTACAGGCCTTCTCCTAAGTTTCTTTACATTGTACCAAATGAGTACTTGGACTATCTGTTCCTTGGTTTTGCCAAATCATTAGCCCCCCTCCTTCCATATGATCATATAGAGCATTTTCTTTTTTTTTAATTTTTAAATTTGTTTTCTTGTTTACATCATTCATTTTCATGACATTTTTGAATTACAAATTTTCTCCCCATCTTTCCCCTGCCCCAACCCTAAAACAGCAATCCCACTGTAAA
>JAQQSW010008669.1:0-13412 GCA_028646575.1 Pseudocheirus occidentalis
CCCCCCCTTAAGTATCTTTTCTAAAATATAAAATAAAATTAAAAAGCTTTGACAGATTGTGATATCATTCTTTACGTAAACTTTTGCCGGTATAGGTAGCTTGCAACTTAATTCTTGCAAGATAGCTCTAGTAATAGTAGCCAATAGTAGCAATCATTTGTACAGTGCTTACTATGTGCCAGGTACTGTGCTAAACTCTTTACAGTTATTGTCTCATGTGATCTTCACAACAGCCCTGGGGCAGGTACTATTATTACCCTTTTTTACAGAAGAAGAAACTGAGGCAAGAAAAAGAGAAAGTGACTTGCTGAGTGACTCATTTAGCAGATCTCTGAGGCTAGATTTGAATTCACATCTTTCTGACTCCAGTTCTGGCTTTCTATCCATTGCACTACCTACCTGATCCTAATTATCAGGAAGTTCTTATTTTAATAAAAAATTGGCACTCTATAACTTAGAATCAGGACCGATTCTTCACCAAGAGAAAAAGAATGAATTCAATTCCTTCACAATTTCTTTGGATGCAATTATTGGCTCCTACTAGACTCTTCTCTCCATGCTGATTTCATTCAAATAATGACAGAACTGATGCCTTCATAATACAAAATCCCTTCCCCCCAAAAAATGTCTTGGTAAAAATGTTCGATTCTAGGCTCCCAGGCAAAATTTCTAGGAGTCAACAAGTCATTACTATTTTCTTATTCCTGCAAAAAATGGGCATTTCCTGCACAAATATCTGATTATCTCTAATTTGGAAGTACATGATCTTTTTATACATCTTAGTAGTCATAAAGGGAAGCTACATATTGGAATTTCAAGCAGACAGGTGAAATGATAAAAAGAAATGCAATTACTTGAATTTATCAAGAACTAATTTTGCCAACATAGGCTCACTCTTTTTGTATTTTTGGACATTAACTAAACATCTCAAAGGTCTTGATATCACCCTACTTTCCTCTTCTCCTTTACTCTAATTTTGAAAAAAAGTTCTCCCATTTCTTCACCAAGACCCATCCCTTTTACATGTGCCTTTGATCACTTCCACATCTTTCTCTTCCTGCTCATTGTCCCCATGATTACCTCCGATTTCTAATCTCCAGTTTCTCTCTATATTATGGTTCCTTTCCTGATATCTATACAAACCCAAGTCTCCCTTGTTCTATAAAGGTGAAAATTTAAAAAAAATCTTATCCTCCTCTCTTTCCTTATAATATCATTTTATATATCTTCTCCCTTTCACTGTAAATTTTCTAGAGTAAGTTGTTCATTATCAGTTTCTGTACTTCATCTTTTTCAGTCATTTTAAAATGTTTTCCTGACTGGCTTCTGTACCTCATAATTCACCTAAAACATGTCTCCCAAAATCCAGTGGTCTTTTTTAACTCTTACTTTTCACATCTTTGCATTATGATGCTGGTGACCATTCTCTCATTTGAACACTCTTTTCTCTCATTTTTCAGGACTGAGCTCTCTTGGTTGAATCATTCACCATTCAATGCTCAACTCTTTGTGTGTCACAAAGGTTCTTTCTTGTGCCCTCTTCTCTTTTCTCTTTACAATCTCTTTTCCAATCAGTTTCCACATATTCTAATTTAATATCTATGCAGATGTAACACCATGCATGAGCAGCTTCCCAAAAGAATCCTACTGTGAACAGATTTTAAGGTTCTTATAAACATACACTGAAGACTCTATTCAAGAACAAATTGAGGCGAACATTCACAACAAATCAAGATACAACACACACAACATTACATCTTATCACAAAAAATCACAATATAGTGTTCAAAACACCTTAACGTTAGAATGGCCACATAGTTTTTACCAAAGTGGTCACAGTATTTAGAACAAAGAAGAAAAGAACAATTATCTGGTATCCCTAAGGCAGTTTGCCTCCTTACTCAGTCATTCAGTCATCTCACAATAGTCAGTTTTTTGCTCATGGGGCAATCGTAGGTTAACTCAGTCACTTATCTAGCAATCAGTCACTAAGTATCATTACTCAGTACAATCATTAGAAAATTACAGAAACCCTCTACCTCTCAGTCTCTAGTAAACTTCAGTTTAATCACCGCATTCAATATCCAAGGGGAGGCCTTTCCTTCATCTTAACTTGGAGTGATCTCTCAGATTCCCTGGCCCCCTTCCATGGTCCTAGCTCCTACCTGAATCCACCAAACAGTCACCTGGATTCAGAGGCAGACAGTTCATAGCTCCATATCCAGTCCTCCGGGCAGTTCCTGGTACACACTGAAGTTCACAGAGTCCAGCACATCTCAAAATCTTCACAACTTCTGTTCCTGGGAACTCAAGGATCAACCAAGCCACAAACAAACAAAGTCTTATCCAGGTTATGCTTCTTCAGTCCTCTGGCAGTTTAGCTGGCCCAGCCTTCCAGGCAGCAACTTCAGCCTTCACCAGATTCTGGTCTGAAGGAAATCTTCTCTCAGTTCTCAGTCAGTTTCCAGATGCTCACTGAGAAAAACTCTCTCTCCTTACCAGGAGACTACCAGGAGAAAAATTCTTCTTCTGCCTCTCTGGGGCTTTTCTTATACACACACACACACACACACACACACACACACACACACACACATACACACACACACACACACACACAGCATTCGCTTCCTGTTTCAGCCAAACCCTTCCTGTTATGTGAGCAGCAGGAGACAGGGTTTATACCCTCTGCCTCTTTTACAAAAGCTTGACTAAGGGCTAAGTACCTGATTACTTGACATAACAAAAAGGGGTATTCAAATTTAAATTAATTACCATTACAGCAGATGATTCATAGATCTATAGTGCAATGCTATTCACCATAGCATTCTTTTGGGAAGCTGCTTTTGCATGGCATTACATACATATCCAGCTTCAATGTCTCTTTTTTGCATTCTGCAATGGTAATGGAAATTTAAAGACTTGATCTGAACATCTTCCCTGCCCCCTAACGGGATGAATGTAATCACATGGAGCCTATGGTGGAAAGAGCTGCTGGCAGTCAGTGCAATTAGAGACAGAGGGAGGAGAAGATGCACATAGGGAGACAACTAGGCGTCTGAGTGTTGCAGTGCAATAACTTCTTTATTCCTATGATGGATTAATTTTTCTGCTGCTCAGATTTGGCTTTCTGGTGTCTGAATAAATGTTTTACTTCTGTCTTCTATAGGGAGACTCTGTTATATTTTGCAATTGAGCACTATCATTACACGTTACCATTTAGCTATTGGGAATTTTAAAGTGAAGGTTTTTACTAGCATCTCAATCATTCCACCTCCAAAAGAGAACTTATTTTCTGTAGCTCCAAATTTTACCTTCTTCCAAACTTCCTTATTTTTTGAAAGTAACCAGTGTCCTTCTATTTAGCCAATTAGTGAGTAATAAGCCTTTATTGAGTATGTATTATGTTCCAAGCTCTGCTCTAAGCAATTGAGTCATCTCTAGTTCCTCCCTCTTCCTGAAACACATATACAATCACTTTTCAGATCTTTCCATTTCTACCTCTACCACATCTCTCACATCTATCCCTTCCTCTCCACTCACACTGCTTATATTCTATTGGTAAGACACAGATGAAGTCCTTATCACCTCTTCCCTAAACTACTGCACTGGGCTCCTAAGTGATCTTCTTGCTTAAGGTCTCTTGTCTTTCTAATCCAAAGCATACTGTAGGCATTTTCAGCTTCATTTCTATAGATGAGATAATACAGATTAGATAAAATGAGACCTAGAAAATGACTTGACCATGGCTTGACACATTTAGTAATACTAGTCTTCCTGATAGAGCATGCTAGTCCCTATGCTGAGTTGTCTCTATATAAGAGGCAAGAATGAGTTGATGGTAACTAAAGAGCATTGGACTCTGGAAGCCTGGCTTCTATTTTATGTACTTGCTTGATGACCTTGAGCAAATCCCTTCAGTTCTCTGTGCCCCAAGTCCCATCCTCTGTAAAAGAAGTAATTTGGAAAAGATGATCTCTAACATTTCTTCCAGCCTTAAAATCTTGTGATACAAAATCAAAGAATATTCGCTGAAAAAAAAGAGTGAATAGAGCTCTGGTTCTGAAACCAGGAAGATAGGAATGCAAGTCTTTTCTTTACTTAACACCTAACTAGCTGTGTGACTTTAAGCAAGTCATTAAACCCCTAATTGACTCAATTGTCTCATCTATAAAATGAAGATAATAATAGCATCTACCTCCCAGGTCGCGATAAGAAAATATTTTTAATATTTTAAGAACAGAGCACTTGGCTCATAATAGGTGCTATGTAAATGATCGCTATCATTTTTGTTGTTGTTATTTATTATTCTGCATCATAATGCTAAAGGAAAGAGGAAGAATAGAAAGTAAATGAGATAGAATTAATTAAGGCCTCCCTTGGTGATGAAATATCTGTGAGGATGATTTTTCTTGTATTTTTCTTCTTAAGAAAAATAAACTAAAGGCACAACTTTTGCCCCCCAAAATCCATTGGGTCCTGATGGTTTTCTTTCCCCTTGGTGTTTTCACACTCTACACTGTTTTAATTTGCACCCACTCATAGGTTGCTTGGCAAACATGAAATATTTTTCAGATGTGTGGGTTGTGCTCAGCATATAGTGGGAACTTGGTAAATTAGCTGGTGGGTTCATGGTGGTGGCTGAGAAATCTTATTTCACCTGTAAACACAGAAAAGTATCATGGCCATTCTTATATACATGGCATTCCTTTGCCATGCTCTTCCTCATCTCAATTCAAAGAGGATGATTATATCCTCTAGTATTCATCTTTAGATTGACCATCATTGAAAAAAATATCAAATTCTGTCTCATAGCTATAAAACTTTGCTGCTGTTTGGGGAAAGTATACATGTAGCATTCTTTTGTGAGCAGCTTTTTCACTGATTATCAACTTCACTGACAGCAGATGGGAAGGCATGGATATATGGCACTTCATTTGAAGATGATCTAGGGATTTTAAGGGGCTCCAAGTTAGATATGCTGCTACCAGGTGATAGATTGTGTAGCCAAGAAAACTACTGCCAATTTGGGCTACATTAAGAGAGCTGGACTAGAGATGTGATATTCCCAATATCCTTTGCTCTGGTCAAATCACATTTGGAGGATTGTTTCTTGTTCTGGGTAAAACACTTTATGGCAGATATAGGTAAACTTTAAAAAAAAATTCCAGAGGAAGGAAATGAGAATGGTATAAAAGACCCTGAGTCCATGTTTTATGATGATCAGTTGAAGAATCTAGGAGTGTTACACCTCAAGAAGAATAAACTTAGTAGAGACATGATAGCCATCTTCAAGTACTTGAAAAGATATTAGGGAAAAAGAATTAGCTTTACCTAAAAAATCAGAAGAACAGCTGGTGCAAACCACAAAGAGGAAGATTCAAGGCAAAATGTTCTAATGATTAGGCCCCAAAGTGATGCAACTACCACAGATGGTTGTGATCTTCCCCTCCCTGAAGGTACTCCAGCAAAGAATGAATACTCAGTTGTAAGTTATGTTATAAAGAAGATCCACGCTCATGTACCTATAACACTAGCTGCTGAGGCCCCCTTCAGCTATGAGAATCTGTGGTATGATCCTATAAGTCTGGTTTTTATATTTTTTTCATAACCTTGGAGTTGGTAATATTTTCTCTGCAACTTAACATCTTAGAAAGCTACAGGGATATTGAGAAGTTAAATGACTTGTGCGTAGTTTCATGGCCAGTGTGTTCAGACACAGAACTTGAAAGCAAGTACTCGGGTCTTGCTGACTCCAAAAGAAAACACGAAACAGCTGTCCACCATGGAGCTACAAGGTCCTCCTTTTTCATCTCTTAGAATCCATATTGAATTCTTCAATAGAAGAAAACCTCAGGTGCCACCTGGTGTAGGAAGTCAAATATTAATGCCTAATAATTAGTGCCTAATAATTCCTAAAATGAACTTTTTATTTACTGATCTGTATACATATTTTATCTGATTCAATAGAATGTAAGCCCCTTGAGGGCAAGAAATATTTCCTCTTATTATTTATTTATTTACTTTCTGACCCTAGAATAGTGCTTTTTAATGTAGTAGATGTTTAATACACAATTAATTGTATTGAATATTTTTCTGCATAGTATCAAGAGTACAGAATTTGGGATCAGAAAGTCCAACTCTAACATGATTAAGGTGCATGACTCAGGACAAATCTGTTAACCTCTCTAAGCCTCAGTTTCTTCATTGGTAAATGAGTATAATAATATCTATAGCACCTATATTTCAGAGTTTTATAAGAATCATGTAGGATAATAAATGTAATTAATGCCAATTATATTTATTATATTAGTATTATTTGTAATATCACATAATATTGTATATACACACAGATATGGAGATACATAGAGATATACCTATTTTTAACTATAAATGTATTTAATGTATATAAATATAAATGTATATAACTATTCTTGACTATAAATGTATTTATATATTTATTTTTGCTTTTTTTTGGAGAGGGAAGGGCAGGGAGATTGGGGTTAATCATCTTGCCCAAGGTCACATGGCTAGTAAGTGTTGAGTATCTGAGGTCGGATTTGAACTCAGGTCCTCCTGACTCCTGGCCGGTGCTCTATTCACTGTGCCACATAGCCTCACCTATAAATGTATTTCTATCAATCTACTCAGTTATTCCATAAGCATCTAATAGAGGAGACAAGAAGCAAACCAATATGTACAAATATGTTTTATGTAGGAAATAATTAACAGAAGGAAAGCACTAGAATTAAGAGGGGTTAGAAAAGGTCTCATGTAGATGAAGTTTTATTTGCAATTAAATGTAGGTAAACTAGTAAATTGAGATGAGAAGGGAGAGTGTTCCAGGCCTGGGGAACATCCAAAGAAAATATCTGAAGCTGAGGGATGGAGTGTGTTGTTCATGGAACAGCCAGGAGGACAGTGTTCCCCAATCAAAGAGTTCATAGCAAGGAGAAAAAAAATTAAGTGGGGAGGAGGATTAACTTACAAAGGGCTTTGAATACCAAATTGAGGGTATTGTATTTGATTACTTAGGTGAAAAGGAACCATGGGAGTTATTTGAGTAATATGGTCCAACTTATGCTTTAGGAAAATCATTTTGGCAGCTGAAAAGAGGATGAATTAGAATGAGGGGAGACTTGGAGCAGCCTGAGCCAATATCAGTCTATTGAAATAGTCAGGGTGTGAGATGATGACAGTCCATGCCAGAGTATTGGCAATGTCAGAGGAAAGAAAGAAGAATATTAGAGAAATGTTGCGTTGGTAAAGTTTTCAGATCTTGGCAAGAGTTTGGACATGGGAGGTGAAGAAAGAAGAAAGTCCAGGATGGCACCTAAGTCATGATCCTGGGGGATTAGGAGCATGGTGTTACCCTCAACAGTAATAGGAAAGTTAGATATGGAAGGGTTTGACGGGAAATATAATGATTCCATTTTGGTTATATTCCATTTCAAATGTCTATTGGATATTACTGAAAGGAGGTCAGCAGAGACGTGAGGATGGGATAGGAAGATTTCAGAATCATTAGCTAAAGCCAAGGGAGCTGATGGCATCATCAAGATCTATATCTAAGTTTTTTTTATTTATATGCATTTATATCCCTATTTGTATCACTGTATGTTTCTCTCTTTATCTGTTTATCTGTATTTGTAAAAGACAGACAGAAGAGAGCCAAATTCTGAGAAAGTTGACAGAACTGGATATTTTGCTCAGAATTTTGACTTTCACAAAACAGTATACAATACAGGGATCTTGGGAGTCTTCTGTTCCTGTGATTTCACTAGTGTGTGGGGTTTAAAGTGAGAAACTCCCTCTACAAATAGGGATCAGGACCCTCATTTTAGAAAATTGACTAGAACCCTTAGATCCTAAATGACTTTCCCAGTCCACAAAAGCAGTGTATGTTGGAAGGAGAATTGAACTGGGGTCTCCCTGACTGTAAAGTTAGTTCTCTGTCCACTATGCTGTTACACTTCTTCCTTAATGTGTCATATATTATTTTATATAGGTGACATTGTTATTACTTAATGAAATACAATTCTTGAATATTTCATGGAAATCAAAGGGATCTCAGTAAACATTTATGCTCATTTAAAAAGACGTGGACTTTTCTAACAGTATTAGGTTAATAGGAATACAGTATGAAACTCTGCAAAATGGCTATTATGGAGGGAGTAATATGATTGATAGATAATTACAGAATAATGATACATAAAAATTTTGTGACCTTACAATGGAATTTGTGGTTTGAATTACATATTAATATTATTGAGAAAAGACATTGCTCAGAACAATATTATGTGCATTATCTTCTCCTATAAGTGTTTTCTAATATTTAATATTTTTATTCTTTCTGAATCTTTTTTTAAATCCCACATACTGGAAATAATTTAAGATTCTGTGTTTTGTTTGAAGAACATTTTATGTATGTTACATTAATCTGATCCTAAAATGTTCTATATTTTATTTATAGAAACTATGTACTACAGGTATTTTGTTACAGTGAGGCAGATTATTTTAAGTTGGTATGGATGTTGAGAAAAATTCGACAGGAAAAATTCTGGTTGCTTTGCAAATTCTCTTTGAGCAAAAAGAAATGTTAACTCTACCCAAGTTTGAGGCTATTGAAGAAGTATTGTCAGACTCCAACTTTGGAATTGTTGATGGAACACCATCAGTATGAGAGGTCACACTCTCCATATTCACCATCACATGAAAAAAAAATCACAACAATACTTTCTGGGCAAAAATTCATACTTCCCCACCACACGGTGTACTACAGGGATTCTAGGAGCCTGCTGTGTCTGAGATTGGGGTCCTAATGGCTCAGCTGAATTTAATAATAAGATATCTAAGATATCCATGAGACTTGGTATAAGTTCAACTTTTGAACTTGTCAATGGAACTAGAGTCACATTCCTAAATAAATAAAGTCATGTTCAGTACCATGGTTGATTTTTAACAAAATCTACTCAGTAGATCAAAAAAATAGCTCTAGAGAGATTGTTACAAAACTTTTCAAAAACATCATTGGAAATATCAAGGTGAGTAGTAGTAAACTACGTGGCCACACAGATTTTGATTTTCTACAAGATTGTCCCAGTGTGCATTATAGTTCTGTTGAATAAAGGACTAGAGAAGGGATTCTTAACTTTGATATATGTTATAGACCTTTTGGCAGTATAGTGAAACCTATAGACCCACTCTCAGAAGAACTTTTAAATCTATAATTTAAATTTTAGCTAGAGCATAATGAAAATAAACATGTATTTTCCCCCATCCAAGTTAACACAGGTCCTAAAATATTTCCATGGAACCCTTAGTAGTCCATAAGAATCTCTGACCAACAGTATTGGTCCAAAGACAACAGTCTACATCAGGATTCATCCTTATGTTTTCCTTTAGTCATATATTCAAAAGCGTGCAATATAATAATACATTAATTATTGATGCAAATGTCAGACTCTAACAATTTTGTATACTTCAAGAGGTTCCTTATATCTGAAAGATGCTGTATTGATTAGAGGCCTCCCTACACTGGTTCTTCACTTCCTTTCTACAGAATGCAATTTTGCAAGTTACAGATTCAATTGGATAGAAATCCCTGACAAGCATGTCAGAGTTCAGTAGAGCCAAGTTTAATATAAGTCAATAGTAGAATACAGTGGTCAAGAAAGGCAGCACAATCTTGGATTATGAGAAGAGAGATGTAGCTCCCTGACTGAGAATGTGGCTCTCTCATTGTATTGTGGTCTGATTGTTGTTGCTGCTGATTATTCCTTTTCATAGGGAACCCATATCACCATGGGATGATATATTGATTTGGTTGTTAATTGAATTTACTTGTTAGATAGGATCTGGAGAGATGTATTCAATTTTGTGAACCATATATAAGACGTGTTAACAAGGAGGAGTATGTTAAGAGAAAGTGTCTTTTTTTAAACTCATTCATACAAGCAAAGAAAAAAACATTTACTGCACACTGATTCTATATCAGGCACTGCACTAAGAAGATAACAAACACACACATGCCTCCATGTATGTATACATACATGTATACATATATTTGTATACATATGTTTGTATATACGCATGCATATGCATAGAGGGATGGGTGGGCATGTACTTACATGTACATATGTGTATTCATATGTATACATACATAGACATATATACCCACCCATACCTATATGCATATGCATGTGTATATACAAACACACACACACAATACTGTCCTTTCTGGCAGGCATTGCTCTTGTGATCTTCTTTCCTTGCACTCCTCTGATTTCTGTAGTTCCTGGAATATAGAAGGTGTCAAATAATCAAGAGCACCAACACAGTGACAGGTAGATAAATAAATATACTGCAGGAAATATATCAATATCTATACCTATATCTATATACACACATATGCATATGCACACACACACATATATGTATATATATATATATCTATGTATGTATAGGGTGTGTTTGTATATGTATATGTGTGTGTGTGCACAAAATACAAAGCAATTTCTATGAGGCAACTAGATGATTCAGTGGGAAAAAGTAGTATATGTGGAGTCAGGAAAACGTAAATTGGAGTCTTGCCTCATATACTTATTAGCTGTATGACTCTAGACCTTTATCCTTTCTCAAACTCAGTTTTCTCCTCTGTAAAATGGACCTAATAACAGCATCTTTTACATAAAATTGTTACAGTGTTCTGCTAACTCAAAGTGCTCTATTCATTTTAATTACTATTATTATTATCATCAAGTTGGGGGGGATCACCACCCCTTATATTGATGTTGGTACTTGAGTTGAGGAAATTACAGTATTGGAGTCTGAAAGAACTTAGGGATTGTATGAGGAAGGGAATACATTTCAGGCAGAGAAAGGAGGAGTGTAGGAGAAAGCCCATGCAAAGGCACTGCAATTGTAAATGAACTGATTATGAGCCCCAGCAAGTAAGTCAATTTGACCATCATGTAAAGTACATTTAGGGAAATAACCTGCAATAAGACAGGAAAGGTATACTGGTATCAGATTGTGAAAGGTTTTAAATGACAAATCTGTACTTTATACTCTGTTAAAATTACTTTTAATGAAAAAAATAATTCTCTTCCTCCTCCTTATTCTTGGGCGAAAAAAGAAAGACAATACCCTTAAAACCAGTCTGCATAATCCAGGAGACCATTTCTGATATTATAACAGTTCCTGGCACATAGCAGTCACTTACATTGATTAAGATTACCCATGTCACACACATACACACACACACATTTGAAAGAACTGGAGATATTTAATCTAGAGATTAGAGGATTCAGGTTTCTTCAAGTATTTGATGGTGTGAAAGCTTATTTGGAGAATAGATCTGCACTTGGAAGGGACAAGATAGGCCAGATTTCTCATTTTACAGATAAGGAAAATGAAGACTAGAGAAGTTAAGTAACTAGAATTCTGTATGATTCAAGAAGAAAGAACTAGGACAAGTATAAAAAGACATCTAGACTTACAGGAAAATTGTTCCAAATTTCAGAACTATCCCAATGCAGAACAAGTTTGTTTTAGAAAATTGTCAATTCCCCTTCATTGGACTTATTCAAGCAGCACCTAGACTATCAGAGTGTTGATTCTCAGACCTCTCAGTGCAGGAGGGGGACTTTGTTGGAACTAGGTGAGAGAGAAGCACAGTTCTGCACAGGGCCTACAGAAGTGTCTGAAGCAGCTACTCCTAGAGCTATCAGTCCAGAGACTGAATGTTTGAAAGTCACCTATTTAAATGTCCAAGAGCAAAGTAAACAGCAATTCACTCTCACCCTCCATTGTAGACCTTGAAAAACTCAGAGAATATTGATGCAGAAAAAAGATCTGGTAACAGTGGAGCCAGCAGAAAAGATATGGAAGTCTTTTAGCTCAAGAGGCTAGGTGGATTAACATGAAAGGTCCCTGCTGCTGCAGCTGAAGGAAACCAGTACAAGATGGGAAATGTTCCAGCAAGCCAGCAGGAAGCCACACCTCAGCAGACCAGTGGGACATCCTGAGCCCCAGGGTGGTGGAGCTGAAAAGTGCCAACACGAGGACATCAGGCATACCTTCACACAGTCAGAGGAATCAGCAGACACCAGCACAGATGGGTATCCACCAGCAGCTGAGCCTACCTGTGCTCTAGTGCAGCCCTACAGAAGGAGGAGACCTCCAGCAGTCATACCATCCCTCCCCCTACTTTAAGCAGTGGGCTTCAGTGTTACCCCAGGAAAATGCAGAAAGACCTCACCTGGTATCAGCACAAACCAGTGAGCTCCAGCTCAGCACCAGGTAGGTTAGAGCACTATATATCTTCCAGCTGTCAGAACCAGAGGCCACAGCACACAAACCCAGTAACTAGGCCCCCTAGCTCCCATCACAAAAGGCATGGGACAGAGTCCTCTGTAAACCAGAAGCAGAGATCCATTTTAAAAGCCAGGAAAAAATTCACAATGAGCAAAAAGGAACCTACAAAAGCAAAAATAACTTAGGCTGTAGATTCTTACTATGGGGACAGGGAAGATCAAAATATGAATTCAAAAGAGGACACTGCTGACATTATCCCTGTCTCTGAAACCCCAAAAGGGAATATGAATTGGAATAAAGTCCAAAAAGCATCCTTGGAAGAGCTCAAGAAGGATTTTAAAATTCAAATTAGAGAGATAAAAGAAAAAAATAATCAAAATTTTTAAAAATAGGGCGGCCATGTTGGGCACCCGCCGCGGGGCCGGGTCGCCTGGGCGCGTGTGAGAGGCCGACAAGCGGCCCCGCCAGCCCTCCGCCCCGGCCGGCCGGCCTCCCTCCCCGGGCCGCCCCAATCTGCCGCCTTCCTCGGGCGGGAGGCCCCGAGCCCGCCCTCGCCTCTGCCGGGCCGGGTCCGGGCGGCCTCCCGGGGCCGCGACAGGAGCTGAGCTCAGCGCAGCCATGGCCCAGGAGACCAACCAAACGCAGGTGCCCCTGCTGTGCACCACAGGCTGTGGCTTCTATGGAAACCCTCGAACCAACGGCATGTGCTCTGTCTGCTATAGGGATTTCCTCCAGCAGCAGCAGAATAGTGGGCGAGTAAGTCCCCCAGTAGCCAGCAGCAGACCAGATCGAGCTCTCAGACTCCTGTGACCCACCAGATGACAGCTATGAGCATATCAAAGGAAGAGAGCCACAGCCAGACCAGCAGCTACATCCAGGCAGAAGAGACCCTCTCCATGACTCCCTCCTCAGGTTCTCTTGTTGAGACATCTCAGAGCTCCTCTGAGGAAGAGAAGTCGTCAGAGAAACCCAGACCGAAAAAGAACCGCTGTTTTGCTTGTCGAAAAAAAGTGGGTCTGACAGGCTTTGACTGCTGCTGTGGAAATCTGTTTTGTGCCATGCACCGATACTCAGAAAAGCACAGCTGTCCCTTT
>JAQQSW010008670.1:0-13412 GCA_028646575.1 Pseudocheirus occidentalis
ACAGAAAGGAAGGAAGAGAGAGAGGGAGGGAGGGAGGGAGGAAGGAAGGAAGGAAAGAAGGAAGGAAGGAAGGAAGGAAGGGAGGGAGGAAGGGAGGAAGGGAGGAAGGGAGGAAAAGAGGAAAGGAATACAAACTTTAACAATGAACCATAAAATACTAAATTGTGTGAAATACCCTACTCATCTATGAGAGAGGAGCAAAAGCAACATGGGTAGATAGAGTGGAAGAGGTTAGCTCTAGTCCAGTTCCAGTCCCTTTATTTTACAGATGAGGAAACTGAGGCCCAGAGAATGCCATGGTTTGCCTAAAGCCACACAGATTACAAATATCTAACACACAGAAAGCACTTAACAAATGCCTTTCAGTCATTCATCCAAATGACAGAATCAGAATTTGAATCCAGGTCATCTGACCAAAACACGGCATGTTGTCTCTCACCTTAACCCTTTAAGACTCAAACATGTTGGTTAACATCATTACAAAACGAACTAATTCCTCCCCTCCAAAAAAGTGTTCAAGACTCGCATCCCGATGACCTACAGCCGAAGAGCCGCAAAATGCCGAGCCAGCTTTGGTTATTCCTATTAGAGAAATTTTCAACTCACTCTCGGCCCTGGGGACTGGCCGGGCCTGACCAGGCAACAACAGGAGACTGAACTGGAGACGGGGCCTCGAGCTCCTCCGCCTCCTCATCTTGTGATGGCAGCTTCTTCCTAGACAGAAATACAAGACATTTTCAGCCAAACGCAGAGGGTCATCGGGAGGCGGTGACTCTCTAAGCTCTACAAATGAGAAATCCACAAACCAGAATTATTTGTCAACTATGTCATTAGAGACAGCCTTCCGGGCAGCAAAGAAGAGGCCAATGGCATGAAGCTTTTAAAGGGAACCATCTGTCTTTTACCACGTTGATCTACTCACAAACTGGAGCATACTCAATGTGTGTGTGTCCTTCCATATTGAGGGAAACAATCTTCCTGAAGAAGGAGCCCACCATTCCTGCCACCACCAAGAGACCTTGGAATAGCAGCACCCACACCAGATAACTATCCCCCCTAGGAAAATGAGGCTTCTCTTCTCAATTCTAAATTAAGTAATAGGTAAATGGACCACAAAATGGTATGTTATATGAAAACTGTAAGTGCAGATTTCCTACCTGGGGTCAACAACATAAGCAATCTTATATAGATTTGGGCAGATAGGTGCTGTCGTGAATAGAGTACTGGTCTTGGAATCAGGAAGATTAGTCTTCCTGAGTTCAAATCTGGCCACAGACACTTCTAGCTATATGGCCCTGGGCAAGTCACTTAACTTTCTTTGCCTCGGTTTCCTTATCTGTAAAATGAGCTGGAGAAGGAAATGGCAAATCTCTGTAATAACTTTGCAAGGAAACCCTAAATGGGGTCAGAAAGAGTCAAAAACAACTGAAACAAAAACTCTTTGTATGCCTTGAAGAGATACTGCACAATTTCCTTGATGAGATGGATAGGAAGCTGTAGAGTTGTGTGTGACCTAACAACAGCTTTTGCAGACACTGCACCTCCCCCCTCCACTGAACTCACAACTATTGAAGACCCAGAAAAGTAGTTCTCACCACCTGAGTCCTGGGCACTGTCAGTACTAGATGATTTTATCAGTAGAAAGACACTAAAGAAGATGAATCACCATCTGCTTTGCTGCGCTACCCCAAGGACAATGTGCTTTTCCATTTGATTTGTAGCTAAAATCATCCTCTCCTCTCTTCTCCTCCCTTTTCTCCTCTTCTCTCTTCCTTTTTTATTTCCTCCCCTCCCCCTTCTACCTCCTCCACTCTGATCTACTCCCCTTCCCTTCTCATTCTCTCTCTCTATCCCTCTGTCTCTCTGTCTCTGTCTCTCTCTCCTCTGTCTCTGTCTCTCTCTCCTGCTGTCTCTCTCTCTCTGTCTCTGTCTCTCTCTCCTCTGTCTCTGTCTCTCTCTCCTGCTGTCTCTCTCTGTCTCTCTGTCTCTCTGTCTCTCTCTGTCTCTCTTTCTCTCTCTCTCTGTCTCTCTCTCCTGCTGTCTCTCTCTGTCTCTGCCTCTCCTACTGTCTCCTCCTACTAAAACACAAGCTCTTTGAGAGAAAGGATGGTCTTTCTTCTCTATTTGTATTGCCAATGCCTATCATAGTGCTTGGTGCATAGTAAGGGCTCAATACATGTTTTCACCCAGCCATCCATTCATTAATTCCACAGGACAACCTTTCAAATATTTGAAGACAGCTATTTGTCTCCTAAATGTCACCTCTGTGCTTTACATAGAGGCTGCTCTTCTCAAGGATGGACATGCCAGTTCCTCCATCTATTCTTCAAGCATTTGAAGATGTCAGCTGCAGCTGGATACCCTTCAGGTTATTTCCCTTAAAATGTGGTACCTAGGAATGAACACTGAACTTCAGACTGTAGATGTTTCTATCTGAAGCAGCTGTGGGAACATTGGAACAAGACTGATGGATGCGCAACCATGATGTGGTTGTACTTGGAGATGTGTTACTAAGAGGAATTCAGAATCCAAGGGTGAAGGTTCAGATCGGAAGGGTGTGAATACAAGCTTAGCCAATCTCCACTTAAGGGTTGGGTAATTAAGGCCTTTGGAGGACAGGGATCACTAAACCATCTAAAGTAATGATGTCAGAAAATGGACAAATTGCCTCAATACATGCCTCCCTCCCAAAAAGATCATAGAAAGAGAGGAAAGATCCATTAACACAAAGAAATGTATAGCTGTATTTATTGTAGTGGCAGAGAACTGAGAGCTCAGGGAGTGCCCAGCAGCTGGGGAGTGCTAAAAAAATTAAGATAGGAGGGTTGATGGAACATCGTGCTGTAAGAAAAAGTGAAAAGGGTGGGTTCAGAGAAACTTGGGAAGACTTGTATAAACTGATGCAGAGTGAGGAGAGCAGAATCAGAAGGACAATTTATCTACTACAACAACAATATTGTAAAGACAAACTACTTTGAAAAGACTTAAAAATTCTGATCAAGGGGTAGCTAGGTGGTGCAGTGAATAAAACACCGGCCCTGGAGTCAGGAGTACCTGAGTTCAAATCCGGCCTCAGACTCTTAACTTTAAAAACTAGCCATGTGACCTTGGACAAGTCACTTAACCCCAATTGCCCTACCTTTCCCCCTCCAAAAAGAAAACAAAATCTGATCAATACATGATCAACCATGGATTCTAGAGGTCTAGGAATCTCTGACAACCGACTCCTGACCAAGAGGAAATGGATGGGAAAACAAAACATAAATTTTTGGATGTGGCCAATGTGGGAGTTTGTTTTAGCTGGAGATACAGATTTATTAGGAAGGTTTTATTCTTTTTCTAAGTTGGGCAAAGATTGGGAGGGAGAGAAAATAAATAGTTGACAAACTGAAAAATAAAATAAATAAAACTTTAAAAAGAAACAAAGTTTAAAAAGAAATAAAACTTTTAAAATGGAACAAAATGTTTAATATTTTAAATTATCCATCTGAATTATCTGAAACAGAAAAGTGCCACCATCATCTTTCTAGTCACCCTAGCCCCCACCCTCAGAACCATCATCTTTGATTCTTCCCTCTCCATCCAATGAAATCCTCTCAATTATTCTTTCCCAGTATCTCTTCTATGCACACCATCCTTTCCACTTCTACTGACAGCACGCCAGCCTGAGTTCTTTAGCACCTCTGACCAGGGCTATAACAGTAGCCTACCAACTTAAAAAAAAACACTGAATTGAAAATCTAGAAATCTGGTTTCTTTGTGTGTGTGCTTTTTTTCTTTTGGAGGGGGGAAGGCAGGGAAATTGGGGTTAAGTGATTTGCCAAAGGTCACACGGCTAGTAAGTGTTATATGTCTGAGGCCAGATATGAATTCACGTCCTCCTGACTTCAGGGCCAGCACTCTATTCACTGTGCCATCTAGCCACCCCAGAAATCTGGTTTCTTGTACTAGTATTGATACTAATTAGCTGTGGGACCCAAGGCAAGTCACTTCCTTTTACTTTTTCTCCTCTGTAATTACAGAGTTGGACTAGACCATAGATTAAGAGTTATAAGGAAATTTGGGGGGTCACTTAGTCTAATCTCTTCATTTTACAGATGAGTAAACTGAGACTCAGAGAGTTTAAATGAGTAGCTCAAAGTCTTACAAGTTGTAAGTGGGACAGGTGAGATGTGAACCAAGCTCCTCTAACACTGAAATCTAGCATTTTCCCCATGGTATCATAATCTCTAAGGGCTTTCTCAGATAAGGCACTCTAATTCTATGAATCATATGCATGGAAATTGGAAAGAGAAAAATTTCGGCTTGTTGTCAAGAAAAACATCCTACTAATTAGAGGAGTGCAGTACCGAAGTGGAATGAACAGCCTGGGGAAACTGTGGTTTCTACTTTATTGTGGTCCTCAGGCCAAGGTTGTGTTGTAGGAGAGTTCTCTTGGGGATGTGGGTTGGGCAAGATGACTGAAAATTTCCCTTGGCTGGGTTAGATCTAAACATCTATAAATCATCATTTTGGCAAACTAGAAAGAATCTGGGTGCAAATTGGGTTTTCCAGCGTTTCCTCTGTGCCTTTATGGGATGTCCTCAGATTCGTTTAGATTTCTAACGATGTGCTTCCTCTCCGAGATCAAAACCACTTAAGCTGTTGAAGGAAATCGCCTTGTTTAAATACCCTGGCATTTGGAGCACCAGCTGAGCCAGACCAGGAAATTCAAAGTTGAGTTACTTTACAATTGAATCCAGAAACTCTCTCTTAATTACACCAGGGAAGGAAAAGAGGTCAGACATATAATAGAGGTTAGTTATCAGGGGAACGGAGCACCATCACCTCCCCTGGATTTCCTGGCTTTCTCCCGAGGTATCATAACCTCCAAGGTAAACCAGAAGCTTACAATGAGAAATGAAGACACAAATTTACGACCTTAATCAACTAGACTAAATGGAATTTCCCTTTGTGGGGGGTAAAGGGGAAAGTTGAAATAAAAGACCTGGTTTAATTTTTTTTTCATCTGTCTCCTGTTGTTAAGTCAATGTCTAGAATTTATCTCGTAGATTTTACCTTAAATGGGCAGAGCCAGCTGGACACTGGATCATGAGAGTTTCCAGGGGTTCGGCTATAAAGCTGCTATCTCAGATCCGTTGGGAAAGAGGTATCTTTTCGCTGTAGACTCCCAGGCCTCCAGGAAGGAGCCAGATTGCATCCTGGGGAAAGCAATACTGTCTCTCTAACACTGATTCATCTGCCACGCCAGTAAACCTCTTCATCCTGAAAGCACACTCTATCCCTGGACCACTGGGAAGTACCCTCCTGCTCCTGGGGACTCTCCCTCTGATTGGCTGAATCCTTCATTCCTCTGCTGACTCATCCCTGCCCCTTTGGGCTGTCTTCCCCATTAGTACGGAAGCTCCTTTAAGGCAAAGACTGTCTTTCTTCTGACTTGCATTTATATTCATAGAGCCTATGTTGTTGTTAGTAGTTCTTCCTGGATACTGGAGAGGTTTGCCATTCCCTTCTCCAACACCTTTTACAGATGAGAAAACTGAGGCAGACAGGGTTAAGTGACTCGTTCAGGGTCATACAGCTAGTAAGTGTCTGAGGACAGATTTGAACTCAAGAAGATGGGTCTTCCTGACTTCAGACCTGGAGCTCTATCCACTGTATCTAGGTATTAATAATAATAACAACAGATAAAGACTTGTTGACTCTCTTCTAAATTGCTAAACACCCCAGCCCTTTTCTGGCTCCTCTGTTCTGGGGTTCTGTGATGTTACTGAAGAGTGAGGTGACTCACACAAAGTGCATTGCTTAAAGCAGCAGGGCCGTGGTTGAAGGGGAGACCAAAAGACAATTCTACTCTGGGTGTGGGTTGCAGCAGCGGCCAGTCTATGAACTGGTTCTGCTTATCCACTCAACAAGAGAGTTCCTAGGGGAGCAGCCAGGACATAAAAACCATGATGAACCAATAATGCATTTGCAGATATCCTCATCTTCATCCCTGTAACTGGTATATACAGAGCACGTAACCCCCTTATCTCCTTTGATTCTCATAGCAACCCTGAGAGAGAAATACTTTAATTAAATCAACGAGCTTTTATACAGTGGTAGGAATACAAAGATAAAGGGAAGACAGTCCTTCATATTTTTACTGTTATTCTCTTCTTACACATGAGGAAACTGAGACCCAGAAGTCAAAGTGACTTGCCCAAGGTCACACAGAGGAGAAGCTTCAGAATCCAAGCCCGTTCCAGGGCTCTTTCCCACTCTGCCACAGCTCTCTACTAAGCCCACTTCAGCTAAATCCTTCACACCTTCTGTGTGTTGTGGAGCCATTAAGCCCACGAACCCCTTTTCAGAATAATGGCTTGATTTCTTTTATTAAAGGAAATGTACTACATTTCCATTGGAGATGAGCAAAAATTAAATTATAGTTGTTTTCCCACCCAAGTTCATGGCTCTGTGAAATCTATCCAAAGTGCCCTTAGCTGGCCATGGACCCCAATTTAACAGCCTCTGCTCTGAACTTACAGAAAGGAACCATGGTAGGAAATCACTTATTTATTAAACTAAATAACTTATTTATTATAAATAAAGATATATATATATATATAATAAAATATTCATTAGGAGAAGGGAGTAGTTATTCCTTGGGCTCAGAGCAACACAAGCCAAGTGGGAAAGGAAAGCAGTCAAGACCAAGAAGACAGCTTCTGAACGTCTAGCTCCATTTCCATCTTTATAACATTTTTGTTCAGTTATTTCAGTCGTATCTGACTCTTTGTGACCCCATTTGGGGTTTTCTTGGCAAAGATACTAGAGTGGTTTGCCATTTCCTTCTACAGCTCACTTGACAGATGAAGAAACTGAGGCAGACAGGATTAAGTGACTTGCCCAGAATCACACAGCTGGTAAGTGTCAGAGGTCAGGTTTGGACTCAGGAAGATGAATATTCCTGACTCCTGGCCTGGCACTCTATCCACTGTGCCACCTAGCTGCCCTTTAATAACAGGAGTTATTTTTAGAATTCTAAAGATAAATATATTCATTGAATTATCATGCCTATAAAGAGAGAAGAAAGAGACAGCTGTCAGGGACCAACTT
The DNA here is from genome assembly GCA_028646575.1 of Pseudocheirus occidentalis. Classification (NCBI taxonomy): domain Eukaryota; kingdom Metazoa; phylum Chordata; class Mammalia; order Diprotodontia; family Pseudocheiridae; genus Pseudocheirus; species Pseudocheirus occidentalis. Next base: position 7,099 of record JAQQSW010008670.1, read on the forward strand.
TCTTCCTCTGATTACTACTGTTGCTACTAATATATCATGATTACTAATAATCATAATCATAATATTTTATTATATATGAAAACCGTATGATAGAATGATTGGATAATATAATTATATAATATATTGTGTTGTGTCATATATTAATTCTTGTTATATTTAACATACTATATAATATATCATATTAAGCATTACACTTTGCCTAAATATCTCCTGCTCTGTTTAAGACACTTGGGGGTCCCACATGTCCACCCACCTTTCTTGCACTGTGACATTCCCCAAATGAAAAATACTCCCATCTTTCCTACACCTGATCTGCCTTCAGCCATTGGTGAGGATCTCGGCTACAATTCAATTGTATCTCATTGCTATTCAATGAGATATGCCCTTGACAACTCCCAAGGTACCTCTTAAACAGCTCCATAAGGACCTGGGAACTTGGGGGGGGGGTGGAGAAAGACCATTATCCGGTATTAAGTCCAACTCTTTCTATGGAAATCATCTGTCTAGGAATGTCAGTTAAACTATCCCGGGACCACATGGTCACAAAGCAGCTAGGAGCATTACCTAATACACTTTCCTTGGGCCCTTAACCCATCCAGAGTTCCCTGACTACCATCACAACAATGAATTACTAGAAAAAGAGAAATGACACTGGCCTTGAATATAAGACCAGAGGGAGGAGGGGAAGCAAAACAAATTCTACATCAATCACATTTGAGCTGCATGAGACCTTAAAGTGAATCTGGTGTACATTCCCATTTTACAGATGAGGAAACCAAGACCCAGAAAGGGGAAATTATTTGCCCAGAATCATACTAATAATTTACATCCAGGTTTCCTGACTCACAGTCCAGTGGTATTTCCATTATAATCATATTTCTTCTCATAATAATAATGGTAATGACAGTAACAACAAGAGTTCACGTTTCTATAACTCTTTGAGATGAGAAAGCCCCTTTCTCAGGACAATCCCTGGAGGTAGGCAGAGGATAACCCCCATAAGAATGTTCTGAGGAACAATGTCATTTCACCCAATAATAGCATTAATTCAATTAATACATCCTAACTAAACTCTACTATTATATTGCAAATCGTCATTTGTAAATCCTAACAAATTGGCCCCTGTGTTGTATAAAATCATATTTTTGAGGAACCAGTTAGTGATATTAAGTGCCAAATGCTCACTGTTCTACAAACTGAAAACTGAATCTCATAGCTATTTATCAATCAATATTTATTAAGTACCTACTATGTAACTGGCATTATTCTAAGCTCTGGGGATGAAAAAAGAGGCAAAAGACAGCCCCTGCCCTCAAGCAGCTTAAAATTTAATAGTAGGTATTTAATAACTCTTTATAGAGTGAATGAATAATTTTCCATAATGGTAGGATTTTTGTGGTTACCTAACAGTGTTTCTGGGTTTTACCAGAGTCAACCAGTTGGCTGCTGATCAAACTGGCTGGGACAGGTTGGTATTAAGAACAAAGAAACTCAAAGGGTTTGGTTTTTTCTTGACTTTCCTGATCTTGAGCCAGAGGGATTTGCCCAGTGATGATAGAGCTCTTGGCCCTATTAATCACTTCTTTTTCGAAATAACAAAAGCCTTAAGCTTCAGAGTGAGGAAGTTTGAGCTAATTCAAAAAGAAATATCTCTTAGGATCCTCAAGACCAAAGACAACATTTTTAGAGAAGGACTGAAGGTCCCCAAATGGTCATTCTTTGCTATGGGGAAGAACAATTAGTATATTCAAAACTCAGACCTATATTGAGAAGGTTAATCATTTATAAATGAGACTTCATTTAATGAGACCTATAAATATGCCTTGGCAAAAGCTTGCCAGCACATGAAAGCATTGACTGAGCCAGGAAACTTGATGTGGAATAAATGTAAGATGTAATTAGGAGAAGTCAACCCCATTATCAGTGATTCATGAGTACAAGCAATTCAGATGGGGGAAAGACATCTTACTTAAAGAAAACAAGCAAGGAAGTGGACTTCCTCTTTAGTCCTGAGCCAGGAAACGGATGAAAATGAAGTGATAGGAAACACCTACATGCCAAATAGGTAACTCACATCTCCAGGCTGATGATGCCCCTACATAATCTCTTGACTGTATTTTCCCCAAATCCATCATCTCCTGAATTCCAGTCCCAGGGATGATTGTTTGCTGACCATCTCCATCTGGAGGCATCTCGGACTCAACGTTGTCCAAAATGGAACTTGTTTTCTCCCTTCCCCTCCTCCAAACTTCCCTGTTTCTGTTATGGGAGCCATCATACTCCCAATCATTCAGGTTTACAAGCTCAGAGTCAACCCTGACTTCATTCCTTCAGTGTCCCCTAACCTGCACATCCAGCCAGTTTGTCCCAATTTTGCCTCTCCCACATTTCTTGTGTTCATCTTCTCTCTGTTCACATCACCCTAATTCAGTTCTCATCATACAAATGATTTAATATTTACAAGGAGGTTAGCATACTGTTCAACACATAGTAGGTGCTTATAAGTGTCAGACATTATTGATGTTGCTGCAGTTGTTATCACCTCCCCCAAGGTTACTACAATAACCTCCTAATTGCTCTCTGCTTCCAGTCTCTCCTCTGGTCAATCCATTCCTCCCTACTAAAATATTTCCCTAAAGTACAAATCTGACCACATCACTGTTGCAGTTCTGTTGGGTATGACTCTTTGTGATACCATTTGGGGTCTTCTTGGCAAAGATACTGGAGTAGTTTGCCACTGCCTTCTCCAGCTCATTTTATAGATGAAGAAACTGAGGCAAACAGGGTTAAGTGACTTGCTAGTAAGAGTCTAAAGCCAGATTTGAACTCAGGAAGATAAGTCTTCCTAACTCTAAACTCCACCCTTCTGTCTTCTGCACCACCTAGCTGCCCAAATCACTACCTTGATTAAAAATCTCCAGAAGCACCCAATTGCCTCTGGAATAACATACAAGCTATTTGGTTTGGGAGTTAGAGAACTTTCACAGTTGACCTCTAGCCTTCCTTTCCAGGATTAATATCAACTTATTTCCCCTTCATACACTCCATATTCCAGCTAAACTGAACTATTTCTCTACCTTCTTCTATTTCTCCGCCTCCACATCTTTGCAGAGACTGTGCCCAGAATGTCCTCTCTTCTCCCTTCCACCTCTTGGCTTCCTTCAAGACTCATCTGAGACTTCATCCTATATGGGAAGACTTTCTTGGACCCCTTGGATGCTAATGCTAGCTCCCTTCTCAAATTATCTATTATTTATATATCTCTTTACACATTCCTCAAGGACAGAAATTTATGTTCTCAGGACACAGCATAGCGCTTTGTTCACAGTAAGTCCTTAAGAAATACCTCTTGAGTTATTAATGAATCTAATTCCCAAGGCTGTGAATCTGACTAGCATATGAAGAAACAACATGTTAGCTGTCTCTACAGCATGATCACCTCCCAAGGAGAGGCTGTCAAGATATTTAGAGACACTGTTTCCCAGAGCTAAGGTCCAGCAAGCAGGCTGTGCCCTGAGCTTAGCCTAACAACAATCGTTTGTACTCTGGATGATCTGGCAAAGTGTAGTGCTTTGACCAGTACCAAGGGGTACTGGGTCATTGAGAGATTTATTATTTTCATATTAATCAGTAACTGTTTAGATTTGTTGGAGTACTCTCTATTTCCCAGGAACCTAAGAGTCATCCATAACATCTCTTGACACTCTCACAATCTGTTTCTTGTAACTGACTGTGCTCCTGTTCCTACCACACTAACTCTGGTTCTGTACCCCCACCAAATAATCACAAAGTTCAACAGTCTTTAAGACTTAAAACGATCAACTTAAGAATTGTTCCCACAGGACCCAAGAATGCTTGCAATGTCCATGCATAAGCCTGCTGTGGGAACTGCAAAAATGATTGTGTTGGGGCAGGTAGGTAGTATGGTGGGTAAAGACTTTGGAGTCAGGAGGACCTGAGTTCAAATTTGGACTTAGACATTTGACACTTGCTAGCTATGTGACCCTATGTGACACGTAAGCCTGATTGCCTCACACACACACAAAAAAGAATGATCATGTCATGGTCATGTAGTTTTTTATGTATATAAAATCTGCCTTTGCCCAAGCATGTTAAGCTCTCCTTCTCTATCCCCCTTATCGGGATGGGGAACTTCCAGTTGCAAGCATTTTCCTCACTCTGAAATTAATTAAACTTCTGTTTAATCCCTGACACACCTGCCTCTGGCCTGCTTTGTTCTGCTCTGGCCATTCCCAGGTTAGAAGCCAGTTCTGGTCCAATTGACAATGACAAATTTAATCTGGCAAGGAAAACAATGTTACCTTATCTCAAAAATGCCTTCAAAACAGGTAATTCCCCTCTTTAATTTTGCTGGTCTATAGTCTGGGTCTGATTTAAGATAGAGGTTGTTAGCCTTTTCTGTGGTGTGTGGACAACTAAGGCATTCTGGGGAAGTCTATGGACATCTCAGAAAAATGGTTATAAAATAAAATACTTAGGATTACAAAGAAATAGGCAATATTGGAATAGTTACCAAACATTAAAAGAGAAAAAAATTCACAGCCCCCAGATTAAGAGTCACTGCTCTAGAGGAGTTGGAAATTCCCTCACTTTTTCAAAATAAAACATTTCCTGTTTGTTCCACAACAGCTGCATGCCACCAAAAAGAAGCCTAGTTCAATCAATCCTCTCTACTGAGGTAGACCAGGGTATGCAAGAAGAGCTTTTTAAAAATCAAAGATCATTCAAACCTCTAAGTCTGAAATGTTCTCCCTTTACCTTTCCTACTACTGACTTTCCTGGATTCTTTTAGGTCCCAACTAAAAATCTCATGGGCATCTAGGCGACTCAGTGGATAGAGCAGGTCTGGAATCAGGAAGACCTGAGTTCAGATCCAATCTCAGACACTTGCTGGTTGTGTGACCCTGGGTGAGTCACTTAACTTCATTTGCCTCAGTTTCCTCATCTGTAAAATAAGCTGGAGAAGGAAATGGCAAACCACTCTAGTATCTTTGTTAAGAAAACCATAGATAGGGTCACAAAGAGCCGGACATGAGTGAAACAACTTAACAACCAACAAGAAAAATCCCCCTTCTTGTGGGCCCCAACTGCAATTCCCTTAATTCCAACATCTTCCCTCTGTTAATTATCTCCTGTTTACCTTTCCTATATCTCATTTTGTACATGTTTGTTTTCGTGTTGTCTCCCTATCAGACGGCAAGCTCCTTGAAGGCAGGAGATGCCTTTTGCTTCTTTTGGTATCCCCAGAGCTCAATATAGTGCTTGGCACATAGTAGGAATAAACGACTGATCGATTGATTGATTGATTAAGAATGTCAGAGCCAAAAGAGCCCTTGTGACATAGCGTGCCAAGTGGAAGGGACCTTAAAACACAAACTCTCAGAGCCGGAAGGGCCCTTAGAACATAGGATGTTAGAGCTGAGAGAAGTCTTAGAATACAGATTAACGGAACTGAAACAGTCCTTGGCACCCAAAATATCAGAGTTGGAAAGGTCCTTAGAACACAGAATGGCAGTGCTAGAAGGATCCTTAGAACACAAAATGTTAGAGCTTTCCAGCTTACAAATATTTAGAACTTAGAATTTAGTTTATAGATATTCAAATCATAGAATTCCGGAGCTAGAAGGTTCCTAAGAACACAAAATGTCAGAACTTCCCAGCTTAGACATACTTAGAACACAGAATGGCAGAGCTGGGAGGGTACTTAGAACACAAAATGTTAGAACTTTCTAGCTTAGACATACTTAGAACATAGCTTAGAACACAGAATGGCAGAGCTGGGAGAGTACTTAGAACACAAAATGTCAGAACTTTCCAGCTTGGACATATTAGAACTTAGCCTAGAACACAGAATGTCAGAACTGGAAGGGTCCTTAGGATACAGAATGTCTGACTCAATGAGCTGCAGACTTGGAGCCTGACCTCCTGATTCTCAGACCTCAGCTCTTTTCACTGAGACAACTTCTTCCTTTCACCAGTGGTGGGAAGGAGGAGGAGGAGCCATGTTGGTTTTATCAGGAAGTTCTGAAGCCATCCTACTGCCTTTCACTTGCCAAGAGATGCTGGAACCCCCAGTGCACTTCTTTCATTCTCTAATTGAAAAGATGTGCACCGTGTCCAATACACTCAGTTTTCTTTCTCACTTTAAGTTCCATATACCACCTTACTTGTCTTGAAGATTTAAGATCCTGAAAGGCATCTTATCTGTCTTTGAATTTCACCCACTGTCACAGGAAGGAAAAAAGAAAGGAGGGAGGGTGGGAGGGAGGGAGGAAAAAAGGAAGGAAGGAAGG
>JAQQSW010008671.1:0-13412 GCA_028646575.1 Pseudocheirus occidentalis
GGCCTAGTGTGGCTGTGGCTGCGGTTTTGGGCTGGCCGGGTCTCTGCTTCGCTGTGTGAGCTGCCCCTCTCCCGTCCCCGTTCTCACGCCTTGGCAGATGTGGAGGTGCTGGAGGCTGTAGAACCACTGCTGACTGACTGCGGGGCTCAGTTCTGGCTCCTACCTACCATCCCAGGCCTGGCCGTGGTCTTGGCTTCAGGCTGTTCCGGCCTTCGCTCCCGGTGGCCGCACTGAGCCCCTGCTGCTGAGCTGCCTTCAGTGAGAGCTGTGTTCTCTGTATTTTCGTTAGTTTGAGAGTCCTAGACTTTCCTAGACTTTGTCTGGGCTCATATTTTATGGGTGTTTAGGGTGGCGGCGTGGGAGCTGCGGGACCTTGCTGTTTCTATGCCGCCATCTTGGACCTTGCTGTTTCTACGCCGCACGTTACCTTTCTTTTTAATAAACTCTAGTAGCTCCCAGTTACTTTGAGGATAAAACAAAATGCTCTGTTTGGATTTTACAGCCCATCATAACCTTGTCCCTTTCTATCTTTTCCACCACCAAGTACTCATCAGTCCAGTGAATGACTTCCTTCCTTTTCCCTCACGCACAGCATTTTCAAACATTTTCACTGCCTGTCCCCCATGCCTGGAATTTTCTTCCTCTTTGTCTGTGCTTCCTAGCTTTCCTTCAAGTCTCAGCTAAAGGCTCACCTTCTGAAAGAAGCCTTTCTCAGTCTTTGTCAATCTTTTAATTTTAATTACATTTATTTATTTACATTTAGTTTATAGCATTCAGATCCACAGTCTCTTGAGTTCCGAATTTTCACCCCCTCGTTCTCCTCCCCCTCGTTCTCCTCCCCACTGTCCCTCACCATGGCAGCATGCAATCCAATACAGGTTTTACAAATACCTTCACATTAAACATTAGTCAAGTTGTAAAGAAGAATTATAACCAATAGTGTTCCTCAATCTTAATGTCTTACTCTGAGACTGCTCCCAATTCATCCTGCATATATCCTGTTTGTACATATTTGTTTTTATGTTGCTCCCACATTGGATTGTAAGCTTCTTGAGAGCAGAGCCTTCTTTTTTTTTTTTTTTTTGCTTTCATTTGTATCTCCACTGCTTAACATAGTGGCTTGGCATGTAGTAGGTGCTGAATAAATGCTAGTAAAAATGCTGTAAATCAGTAATACACTGTTGATGGAGTTGTGAATTGTTCTTCTGGAAAACAGTTTGGAATCACACTAAGAAAAGTGACTTAAATGTTCATACCCTTTGAACCAGAGACATATTAGGCATATAATCCAAGGAGGTCAATGACAACAAAAAAGACTCTCCAAGATATTTGTAGTATCACTTTTTGTATTAGCAAAGAACTGAACACAAAGTAGATACCCATCAATTAGGGAATGACTAAATAAATTGTGGTATGTGAATTTAATGGAATATTGCTATGCTATAAAATGATTAATATGATAAATATAGAGAAGCATGGGAAGACTTTTTTTTTTTACAACACTGTATTTTATTTTATTTTTTTTGGGTTTTTTTGCTTTTTGGAGGGCAGTTGGGGTTAAGTGACTTGCCCAAGGTCACAGGGCTAGTTTTTTTGTGTTAAGTGCCTGAGGCCGGATTTGAACTCAGGTACTCCTGACTCCAGGGCTGGTGCTCTATTCACTGCGCCACCTAGCCGCCCCCAGGAAGACATTTATATATGTGAAGACTGAAATAATACAAGTGGAAATAAAAACAACAAAATTGAAACTGAATGCTGTTGAAAACCAGCTAAGTGGTATAACAGATAGACCAGTGGAATTAGAGTCATGAAGACCTGTATTCAAATCCTGCCTTAGACACTTACCGGTTTTGTGAACCTCTCAGCTTCGGTTTCTTTATCTGTAAAATGGAGATAATAACAAGACCTACCCTGAAGGGTTGTTGTAAGAATCTTGATGAAAAGAGTTAACATGTAAAAACGCTTTGCAAATTAAAAAACTATCTAAAAACATCTAAAAAAAAATCTAGGTGGTGCAGTGGATACAGCCTAGCCTGGAATCAGGAAGACTCTGTGTTTGTGAATTCAAATCTGGCCTCAGACACTTACTAGCTGTGTGACACTTGACAAGTCATTTAACCCTTTTTGTCTCAGTTCCTTACCTTTAAATGAGCTCAAGAAGGAAATGGCAAACCACTCTAGTATCTTTGCTAAGAAAACCCCAAATGGGGTCATGGAAGAGTTAGATGTGACTCAACAAAGAATATATTAATGTTTTTACTATAATGACCAGTTTTGACTCCAAAGAAGACATATAAGAAGATATCTTCCCCTACTTCTTTTCAGTTTTCAGAGCTTAGGTATGGCAGAATGTATATAGTATCAGACTTTTTGATATGTTAGTTTTGCTGAATTGCTTTCTTCCTTCTCTTTTTTATCCTTTGCATAAGAGATGGCATTGGGAAATGATGGTGGCATAAAACCAAAAGATATCAATAAAATTTTATTTAAAAAAATAAGGTCAAGGGCTCTACAACTTCAGAGTTTGAGAGTCACTGGTCTATGGGATGCAGGAACTCTACAAAGAGAAGATTTAACTTTTCTTTTTTTTTTCTTTTTTTTTTGGAAGGCAGTTGGGGGTTAAGTGACTTGCCCAAGGTCACATGGCTAGTTTTTGTGTTAAGTGTCTGAGGCCGAATTTGAACTCAGGTCCTCCTGTCTCGAGGGCTGGTGCTCTATTCACTGCGCCACCTAGCCGCCCCTAGATTTAACTTTTCTTAGATTGTTTCTGATGGTTTTTTCAGTCTTCTCATTACCATAAAGATGTGCTTCAATTTACTTTGCAACATAGAATAGAAAGAAACTTGCCATTTCTTTGTATTTCTATTAGCAAAGGGAAAATATCTTGTACTTTCTTTCTCTATAACATTTCTTGCAGATATCCCTTTTAAAAAATTCTCATAACCACTACCTTTATACAAATCCTCACCATTTCTTAATTAATTGGACTTGCTACCTCAAGTATCCACCCTACTCTACTATCCTCCACTATCCACATAGCTGCCAAAATGATTTTCCTATGGCATAGGTCTGATCATGTCACTCTCCCTTCTCAATAAATTTAAATGGGTCCTTGTTACCTCCAGGGTTAAACAAAGATTCCTCTGTTTGGCATTTAAAGCTCTTCATAACCTGGAACTTTCTTACCTTTCTAGTCTTTCAACATGTTATTCCCCTCTTGTCACTTTGTGGGCCAGTCATAACAGCCTGATTGCTGCTCCTCATACATGATGTTCCATCTCCTTTCTCCAGGCCTTTGGGCTGACTGTTCCCCATGACTAGAATGCTTTCCCTCCCTTTACCTCTGAGTATCCCTGGCATCCTTAAAAACCTCTTTTATAGATCTATCCTGGTTTCCAAAACTGCTAGTACATTTTCCTCCAAATTTACTTTTACCTGCTGTGTATATATTTTGTATATATCCATTTATATACGTTATCTTCCCCATTAGAGTGTAATCTCCTTGATAGCAGGGACTCTTTTTTTCTTTTTCTTTGTATCCCTATTGCTTAGCACAGTTAGGTACTTTCTTAACGTTTATTGATTGATTGTATAAGCCTTACCTGCTTAATGTCTTCATTCATTGGTTCTCTGAAAACTTGGTATTTAAAAGAGGCAATGAGTTTTATTGAAGTAATATCAGAGTTTCCAGCCTGATAGAAGCCTCTTTCCCTTCCCTTTCCTTTTTTCCTTCCCTTTCTTCTTCCATTCTTTTCCCTTCTTTTTTGGTCCTCTCCCTTCTTTCTCCCCACTTGTTTTTCTTCTTCTCTCTTCTCTGGTCATCAGTCATGTTCTGTAACAATCATGTTTATATATGCTAAGTACAGAATTGATAGAAGGATAAAGGATAGAATTGTTTTATAATTCCCTTTATGATAAAATTAATCTGAGAAGAGTCTCCAGGAATACAGACTGGGTCCACAAAAAATGATACAGCCAGAACCCAAAACTATTCCTGATATCTAAGGATTATCTGGAGTAAGAATGGGTTGCTTGTGTAGCTATGCCTGTGTATATAACCTTTTTGGGTTTGGTTGTGTTCCCGCCTGTGCTTATATATTAGAATATGTAACTTCTATGGAAACTATCTTGTATAAAGAAAGAGTGTGTATGTGTATACACACATTCATGTGCATGCATGCAGAATCCAGATTGGTAGGTTAACACTTTGGAATTTAGCATAGAGAAGAACATTCAGGTTTGCTTCCTCCTACCCTAGGGACCAGGAACAGCTGTGTGGAGACTGCACCAGGAGCTTCCCCTAACTTGTGCTCCAGGCATCCTTTTCACTCAACCATCTTCCCCATCTCTCCCCCTCCAGGATTCGGGATCCAGGTGGCCTTCTGATCACCAGGCTGGCTATAGCTGACTGTTTCAGAGGCCTATATCTGATGGGACTCCTGTGTGGGCAGTCATGCTAAAGTCTGATGTGCTGAGCCTCCCAAGGGGCCTGATTATTGGAAAAGACCCTTCTGTGCCATGTACTTTTGAGATTATTGCTGTGGGAGGCAGGTAACTTGGGATCTAGCCCTGTCTCTGTTACTTACTCTATGCCCTTAAATAAGTTTTAAAAATTTCTTTGGGAAAATGGAGAGAATAATGCTTTATCTGACTGTATGCTGGATGAGATAATCTTTGGAAAAGTTCCAGTTCTTAGATATATGATTGTATAATTTACCATACAATACTTTCAAGAGAGCTCAAGAGAAGTATTTGACATAGGATACTTTCAAGAGAGTTAAATTCTGCCATTCTCTTCTTGTGGGACAATGGAGAAGTCACAAACTCAATTCAGGCCTCCATTTCTCCTTATATAATGTGCCAGCTTCTTTGACCTTTGTTTACCTCTTAAGGCTGACTTAAACTCCTTGAAAATCAGAAAGAAATAACTAAAATTAATAAAACACAACTATTTCAGATTCATCATTAGCAAATGCTTATTCTGTAGTTCATGACACTTGTTATGTGTTCCTTGGCTATAGAAATGCTTATGTAGGACTACAGAAACTTCCAAAGCAATTTTTGGGGCACAGAGGAACACTCTTTGCCATGGTCTCTATTTATAGAGTTAGATGCTCATTCTTGAGTCCTGTGTATTAGAACATTCCAAGGAATCTGTCCTTACTGAATCTGCTCAGACCTTAGGTTGCAGTAAAAAGACCTGACTGATGGAGTCAGCAAAGAAATAACTCTCATGTTGAATTGCTGGAGGTTCTCTTAGTATTTTAGAGCTGGAACCCCAAAAGGCTATCTAATCCAAACCTTTTATTTTACAGGATGAAATTGAGGCTCAGGAGTGAAGTGACTTTCTCACAAATCCCAGACTTCACTCACTCAAAATACAAAGAAGATGAAATGTATTTGAAGTGCCAAAATCTGTTTACAAGATTCTGCCCAGAATAGTGTAATGGTAATTTGAAGATCTTCCATGCCCCTTGTATTGGCAAGCAAACAGGTACTTAGCACCTTGTTTCAAGTTCATGATTGTGTCAAGTATTAAGATCCAGAACTTGTGAATCCCACAGTGGGAGGAAGTTGCAGTTGTAACAGGAAGGGGCAGAATAGGGAGGCGCTAATACCATGCATAAGGAAAAGCCCAAGCTAGAGAGCCAGAATTTCTGGGAGCAAGTAGCATGGAGGCTGAGGAGCTGAGGCCCCGATGGGAGAGAGAAGAACTGAGAAGAGAACTGAGAACTGAGAATGAACTGAGAACTGAGAAGAACTGAGAATTGAGAAGAAAGGAGAATTGGGAGGAGGCATGGCTATGGCGCTGGTACTTTGTCTGTTTTGATGTTACTTTGTCAGATTCATCTGCTAATAGAGGACGTTGCTATTGTTACAGAAGCCCTGGGACTTTGCTGCTCATTCAGAAATCATGAAAGAGGATTTTCTTGTTGTATGTTTACAGAAATCCTGGAGGAGGGTCTTCCTGACATTTTTAGAGCTCCTGGGAGTATACTGATGATTTGTGTTGATTCCTCAGACCTTGTTGTTGGTTCCTTGTTGATTTCACAGGCAGAAAGTGAATTGATGAGGATGCCAGCAATGTAATTGTGGCTTTGCTAAGCTTTGTCTTACCAGGAACAGAAACCGTGAAGGACTTGAGGTAGACCAGACACTGTGAGCTTCAATATGGAAGAGGAACCATGGAAGCTGAAAGCTTGCCTCAAGCCAAAATGAAAAGACCTCTCCTTGGATATTTAATGCAAACTGAGAAGATCATGATTTACTGTAGCCTGAGGGTGGAGAACTTTGACTTTTGTACTCCATTAAGGAGGCAAGAGGATGATTGAATTAAGGACTTACTAAATGATTGTACTTTGTTTAAAACTATGTGGCCACTTTGGTGAAAACTATGTGGCCATTTTAGTGGTAAGTTGTTGTGTCATAGCATTGTTATTGCTGTACTTTGATTTCTGTGAATTTTTTGCCTTAATTTACTGCTGAATAAATAGAGAGTTCACTGTATTATGTGATCAGAACCTTGAAGCTGTTCACAGCAGCAGTCCTCTGCAAAGCTGCTTGTGCTTTAGCTTTATAAATGGCAATGAACAGAAGAAATTCTCCAACTTTCTCACTCATCACAGAAAAAATTGACACCATCATCAGTGGATTTCCAAAACCCAAATGTTTTTTATGACTTTAACCAATAGTCCCTAATTAAAGCAATATGATGAGCCGTGATGATCACTGTTTGTTAGCACTACTACTACTACCACTACTGTAGGGATACTGGAATGCCGAGCAGCAGACTCAGAGGGGAGATAGGTGAGGGTTCAAAGACTAATGTATTACTGCCAAGATTGTTTAATTTGTTCAGTTGTCCCATCACTTGTGTTTTATTTCAAGACTTTCTGCCATTTGGTAGTGGGTAACCAAAGGAGAAACAATGTGCCTTATTATGTTGCTAAAAACTCTTTGGAATAATCATAAAGCTTCATGACAAGATTTTGATCCTTTGATTTTTCTCTTTTGTTCTGATTTAGGAGATTAGTGCCTCTGCCAGTGTGGCATCCCATGGAAGATTAGGGAAAGATAAAGGCTGGGAGGTAGAGGCTGGATTATTTAGTAGTATTATAACAGCTGCAATGAGATCAATATTTGGAAATGTGACATTGGAAATCAGTACTGAAAATTAGAAAAATAGTGAATGTTACATTTTATCTCTAAAATCTTTTATCATTTGGTGTGAGCTCTGTTAAAGTAATAAAATAAGACTTGGTGAAGTTACTATGAAACCTTTCCCTTTGTTATTCACCTCTTTCTCAGGACCAGGCTTCTATGGCTTGGAGAAATGTTTACAGAGAATATGGAGCAACTGCAGCTAAGAAATTTTACTATAGATAAAGTTATGTTTTGTCAAATTCATAAATTAAAACTTTCTGCTAGATGACTTGTGTCTTAGAGTAAAAAAATAGCCCTTCCTACATTGCCCTGCAAATTTATGGGAAGTCAGCATGCTATTGTATGCAAATATAACTCTAGTATTCACAGCTAGAAAACATTTTATTTCAGTGTTAAGTTGCTCACAAGCTATTTCCAAACATATACTATCCCAGGTGTTTCTGGTTCTATTTACAGCTGTATGTACAAACAGAAAAAAAATGTACTTTTCACACTTTTAGTTCACATTCATCCTCAAACGTTTAATATATGAAATATATTTTTTACTCCACTTTTTCTCTTTAAGGAACTGTGTTATAGTTACCAATGCTGTGGATGTTAATGTATAAAACTAGCACAAATTATGTCTGGTTCAGAGGTGGAAAATGAAAATTGTCAAAGAAGTGTGAGATTTGTTAAAATAATCCTCAGTTCCTTAATTTTTGGTCCATTCCTTTTAAAGTCTCCTTTAAAAACATTTAATTAAATTAAGGAATAGAAAAGATTATATTTAGAGTAGAAGGAATGGACAAGGGATGTGAAGATGATGAGAATGAATGGAAACTTTGTCTATTCCTGTGTGCTGGAAAGCACAGATAAAAAAGTAAATGTGTACATAGTACTTATAGGAATATTCATTTTGTTTTTATTATCATCATCACAGAATATAAACTCTTTGTAAGCAGGAAATATTTCACATTCATCTGTGTGTCACCTAGTTCAGAGCCTGCTACTTAATAAGTACTTAACAAATACTGGTTGATTGATTGATCATTCTTATAATTGTAAAAAAATTTTAATAAAATCCTATATGTGTCTTCCTGCTTTTAAAAAATTTTGGCAATTAGGAACTAATTTTGGGGGTGTTAAATAGAGCACCATGGACATTTTGGGGATAAAGTCCACATGTTACTATTGAAACTTCTAGCTTTCCCTCTTTAGAGACTCAGTAGCCCAATAAAATGTGTTTTCAGTCTTCACATCACCCAGACTACTCCATTTAGACTTCAGCTTGGCCTAGTTCTTGAGTAATCTGTCTTAATCTCCTTAGTAAAAGGGCTAACTAGAAGACCAGCAGGATAATTCATTCACTTTCACTTTGATCAAGAGAGTAAGGCTCTACACTAGTGTGGTATGTTGAAGCAAAGGGACCCAGAAAGTACAGGTCACATAAACTAGGGCATCCCTAACTCCAGGATTCTATAATTAGGCCCATCCTTCAATTATCTTACCTAGCACAGAAAGGGTGATTTCTTATTTTTATGTGAAAATACAGTTTGTCATAAAAATCACTGCCTCAATGCTAGAAGTGCTCTTTAGACTAACTCAAGCTAAGTTACAATTTCACTATAATAGAGTTCTTAATGTGTGGTCCTCTAGACCCTCCATGGATAAACAGACCTTTACTTTCACTAACTTCTAATTGAAATTTAACATTTCATTTGATTGTGAATTTGGGCAACAAAAATTATTCTGAAAAGGGTTCCATAAATTTTACCAGACTGCCAAAGGGGTCAATGACACAAAACAGTTAAGAACCCCCTGTTCTATAGCATCCCTGACAAGTGGTCATTTACTGATTGCTGATGCTTACCGTTTTATCATCACTATTTATACCTTTATGTACAAAATAAAAAAAAAAACTTGAGAGTCTATCAGTGTGTTTATCTAGGAGGTAGGATATTTGAAAGGAGACCCACAGTAGAATGGGAACTTGATTTTAGGAGGTTGGGGATAATAGTCAAAAAGCTTCCTCACTCCCATCCACTTTATTTCTCTCCTACCTAGCCCTTGGAACTGGAAGAAAAGATTCCCCAGGTGACTAAAATTTTTTCTTATTTTTCCTGGGGGGTATGGAGGAGACTGAGCAAATTCCTCTTTGCTCTGTCCCCTGCCTTAGCCTGACTGCAATTGGCTATTGGACTTCCCTGCTAATGGAGAAAAAGGGCTACTGAGTTGGAGTCTGTAGGAAGGAGGTTGCACAAAGACATAGGAGCTAAGGATCAGGGAAGAATTTTCTTGGAGTCAGTGAGACGGTATAGTAGCAATTGTCCACTCATCTAGCACCGAATGCTCAGCATTATCTTATTTATTATATGTCTTGTTTTTGGTTGTTGTTGTTGTTGTTGATTTGTTTTTGCTTTTTGGAGGGCAATTGGAGTTAAGTGACTTGCCCAAAGTCACACGGCTACTGTGTCAAGTGTCTGAGGCTGGATTTGAACTCAGGTCCTCCTGACTCCAGGGCTGGTCCTCCTGACTCCAAGGCTGGTGCTCTATTCACTGTGCCACCTAGCTGCCCATATTATATGTCTTAAGGATGGTAGGATAGAGATGGTTCCCTGGGGAAACTTAAGAATAGGAATTATTATGTGTGTTTCTTTTTTCCTTAGGACCTGCAATCAATGAAGCACAGGACCAGTTTCTTTCCTCATATAGTGTGATTGCTCACTTTGTATGGAAGTAAGGCCATGAGATTCTTATTTACTGAGTAATCCCCTGATTTCTAACAGAGCTATTTTTTCTAGAGTAATAAATAGGATACCATCCCCCTAATCTAGAGTCTCATGTATTTGTATTGGACATGTAGTTTAAGAGAAAAGGGCTTTTCTGCTTCTCTTTTCTTTCCTCCAACTCTATATCCCTTGTTTCTGAGCCTGTTTTTCTTTCATTTCTCTTTCACTAGTGGAAGGCTCCGAGGAGAAAACTCCTGATGTCCCAAAAAAGTCACTGGGAGAAACATGTCAGGAAAATTTTGCCAAGGATGAAAAAGAAGCAAATGCCTCATGCTTTGCCTCTATTCCTTTATTATTTGTTGATCAGACTTTTAAAATTCCTTGTGTCTTCTTTGATGAAATTAAATAAAATCATGAGCAACTATTTCTTGCCTAAAATGACTCATTTATCAGTAGAAAGCCAGGTAAACTGCAAGAATTTAAAACAGGTAGGTAGTTGATCATTAGAAGGTTCTATCATCTGTGATGTTAACTAGAATAAAAATAGCTCTCATCTATATAGACCTTTAAGGTTCAGAAAACACTTCTCATCAAAAGCTAACATTTATACAGTGCCAGGAATTGCACTACTATATTTTCAGGTACTGTGCTAAGTGCAAATTATCTTACTTGGTCCTTACAAGAACCCACGAAGGAAGGTAGTATAAATAGGAATATCCCTGTTTTACAGGTGAAGAAACTGAAGCTTAGAAGAACTCATGGTGCTCCAATTCACAATTCCTGTAATTTAGAACTCTGTAATCATCCAGCATTTATTAAACACTTGCTATATATTAGGCACTAATACAATGCTTAATTTTAGGGATTAAAGAGGCAAAACTTGCTGATAGTATTTATTTTCTGAAGTGTTTAATGGATAATTTTTTTTTGGTCAGTTCATCAGTCACATTTATGGAAGGTCTGTTTCATGGAAGCATTTTAACTAGATGTGGAGAAAAGATGCAAAGGATAGGCCTTAGAACCAAGGAGCTTCAAATTGTACCTACATGTGTTTGTAAGGCAAGCAGCTAGTTTAGGTGACTAATATAACACTAGATTGATAATAGGATTATTATTAAATATCCTAATCAGAAAAGGGCATTTAGGTGTGTCAGAGATAAAGTGCTAATTAATAAAGTATCTCATAGATAAGGGCTTAGAATTTAAACATCCTCCAAGGAGAGATGCCTGCCAGAAACCCTTTGACAAAATCATTAGAGTTTCTCGCTTTTCTCTTTTCTCTCCCCTGCTTCTCTTACTTCTCCTCGATCCTCCATTGCCTTTTCTCTTACAAATTAATTGTCTAACTAGAGGGGAAAACAAGAAAACCTCACCTCAAATACTTTGCATTAATAGCTGAAATAATTTCAGTATAACTCAGTCTTTTGTTTAAATGTTTGTTGCTTCATAACATTTACAGCCAGAAAGGACCTTAGAAATTAGGCAGTCCTCCTGCCTCTGTCTCCCCTACCTTCCCCCTCCTCCCCACCACGTTCCCCAAATGCAGGTGATCAGAAGAGGCTGTAATTTCCTCAAGGTCTTCAGTAACTGAGAATTAGAGCAGAATGTCAAATCTGGAGCCTTGGCATTGAACACTACACTGCAATTCAGATAATTAAACAATTTTTTTTTTGATGTGTAATGGAGATAGCCTCAGGGTCCCTGAAATTTAAGAAGATTATCAGGAACTTCCTTTCTACTGATCTTTGTCAAAAATGAAAACATAGACCCTTAGTATAGAGTGGAAATCCCAGTCTAAAAATGGGGAGTTAGGGAGGGAAGTATATACTTCCTGTTATTTAACCTCCCTAACCCAGTCATATACCCCTGAGGTGTGACTGGGCTATTCCATACAAAGGTATTCTCACCTTCTGTCTCAGGATTCAGCATCAGTCTCATTTGTTTTCAGATTGCTTAGATTTCTCAATATATCTTTCCCCCTCTTCAATTCAGCGAATCATTCTTTATTTTTGTTTTTGTTTTTATTTTTTTTAGCAAAAAGGAAAAAAAAAACCCAACAGTTCAGCAAAAAACAACCAGTTCTTTTTTTTTTTTTCAATAAGTTACTTGGTTCTAAAACTAACATTCTAAATGACTGGATTTGAGTGGTCTAAATATTAGAGTTGAATTAATGTGCTAGATACACACACTTACTTGATTTTATCAAATTATTTTTGCACTCAGCTAGGTGGGACCTCACGATGGGAACTGTGAGGAGTCTCTGGACTCTCAGAGGAGACTCAGACATTGGCATGCTTTCTCAGTTGGTGGAATTTCTTCCCAGTTTTTCCAGCCACTTTCCTTCTAGTAAACTAGAGGCCCTTCTCCTCTTCCTTCTCCATTTGTTGTTTTTCCCTCTTCTGTATGACTGACTCAGATTCTTTCCCCATCAAGTGTACTTCTTTTATTTAAATGCTTTATGCCTAGCAATAAGCTACAGCCTCCAAGCATCTTTCCTCTGCTGTTTGGCTTGTTTTCATTTGTAATTATTTTTGCACAAAGTACATAAAACACCCTTGCTCTTTTAGATTCTTCCCCAATGACACTAATGTATTGTTACTGGTGTTTTGAATTGACCCAATCATACTGGAGAACAAATTGCAATTATGTGCAAAGGACTATGAAACTGCATACCCTTTGATCCAGCAATACCACTACTAGGTCTGTATCCTAAAGAGATGATAAAAAAGAGAAAAGCTCCTAGGTGTACAAAAATATTGATAGCAGGTCTTTTTGTGGTGGCAAAGAATTGGAAATTAAGGGAATACCCATCAATTGAGGAATGACTGAGCATATTGTGGTATATGAATGTAATGGAATACAATTGTGCTATAAGAAATGATGAATGAGTGAGAGATTCTGGGAAGATGATGGAATAGGTAAGAAGATTCCAAGTTCTCCAGATTTCCTCCACAAACAAGACCAAATAACACCGTAGGGTGAATGTAGAGTGGTAAAAATAATGTTGGGGCAGAGCAGAGGTCTTCCTGTGACAACTAGAGAAGACCCGAGGAAAGACCCCAGAGATGGAGGTTTAGCCCATAAAAGACAAGAACCTCCAGGCTATCTCTGCTGAGACAACAAACAACAAGCCCTGGGGGTTTGGGTTTGGAGGTAGCCAGAGCTTCAGTGTGTGTGTGTGGGTCAGACATCTGAGCAAGGGAAAATTGAAAGACCCTCCTGCTGCCTGTCAGGGCCAGATGTGTTGCTGATATTTGGTCCTGGCTGTGGCTGTGAGAAAGAAGCAGCACATGCAGTGGTGCAGGAACACTTGACTGTGGACACGTATAGGAGAGCTGAGTTCTTGGTTTTGGTTCCAGGCCAGAGGGGAGAATTGAAGGTTATACTCGCTGGAGGGTGCGAAGGGAGCAAAAGCATTTTCAGCATAGTGTGTCTGAGGATCCTAGCTGTGACTTGGAGGGGAAAAGAGTGCTGAAGTTGGGCCCAGGACAAAACTCAAAAAATAATAGAAGTACCTGAAGCCAGAGGCACTATCTC
>JAQQSW010008672.1:0-13412 GCA_028646575.1 Pseudocheirus occidentalis
TTCTAGGCATTCTTCAATTGTCTTGGAAGCATTTGGTGTGGGAGTTCTGAGTTCTGGGCTGTCTTCCTCCCATTCCATGCTTTGACCCTTTTTTTCCACAAAAAAGGATTCTAGAGTTTTATTGTTTTTATTTTGCTTCCTTTTCCTCATGTTTGCCAGTCAATTAATTGGTTGGGTTTTTTTTTTAGCTCTGTGAAACTCTGCTTCCAAGGGGGGAAGCTCTGTTCCAAATTTCTGTGGTTTTCCCAACTGCTGGAGCTGTTAGGGGGGTGTTGCAAGTCCCCCCAACTTTGGCTTGCTGAAAGTGCACCCCAGGACCACCACCCAAGACCATGGTCCGGATCCAGACTGCTCAACGCAGGAGCACTTGGCCCTGATCAATCGATTCAACCCTCTTGCTGAGTCCATGCACCAGGGGCTCTGAAGCAGCCTAGTGAGGGCCGCAGCAGGTTCCAGCAGTTTCCTTCCCCCACTGCTTCCTTGCCCCGGGGGCAGAAAATCTACTATCTTCTAATAGGAGCTATATTCCAAAACATTAAAAGGTTTAGTGGTGAAAAGTAAGAGAGACAAATGACAGTAGAAAAAGAAGGTAGTGTAGGATAATGAAGTATGGACAGGTGTCTGCAGAATTGTATGTCAAGAAGTTAATCATAGAATCTTTTAGTTGAAAGAGTCTTCAGAGAGATTACCTAGTTCAACTTCTTACCCAATTCACGGATCTCTTAGTTAGTCAATGGTCAGTCAACAGCCTTTTAATATGCCCTTACCACTTGCCAGGCATTGTACCAAACACTGAGGATATAAGTACAAGCAAAAAAGAATAACACCTGCCCTCAAGGAAGTTCTAACAGGGGAAGATAATTCACAAAAGAGAACTGAAAAAAACATGAGGTGGAGTTGAGAGGGAGACATCTACATAATGGTAAAGTCTGAAGAGTCAGAAGAAGAGCCAGGAGACAAATGAAGGATGGATAGCCTGGACCCCTCCACAGAATGGAAGCTCTAGGAAGAACTCATAAGCTCCTACTCTATCTTTCTCACTGGTTCTTTTTCTTCCTAGACAAAAAAAATGTTGATGGTTCCCAGGTTCCTGTCTTCAGCCTTCTTTAATTATATCCTCTTTACCTTGACAATCTATTTCCTAAATCTTTATCTCAAAGCCATGACCTTTCTCCTGCCCTTCAGACCTATAGGCCCAATTATCTTCTAAGTTCTTCCCGGTTTTATCCTGCTGGTGCTTTAAAGTCAGTTTGTCCCAAACCGAACTCCTCATTTTATCACCTAAAATGATCTACACTTACAGATTTTCGTGGATCTGTGAATGGAACTGGTATCTGAAGCAACACAGGCTTAACATTTCATTTCTGATGCCTCCTTCTCCTTTGTTCCTCACACACAGGCACTGTTTTCATTCCTGTGTCCTACAAAATCTCTTAATCCTTTCTCTGCCTTGCCATTCCCACCATCACTATCCTAGTTCAAACTGTTATAACCTTTTAAGTGAACTAGTACAAGAATTTTCTCTTGATTTCCCTGCTTCTCTGCTCCCAGTCTCTCTCCCACTCCAATCCATCCTATGTATTACCAACAGATTAATGTTTTACTATGGCCCAGCAGATAGTCTTTGAGCTGGAAGAGAATCTACCTTCTACCATGTATTTCCCTCCTCAAAACCTTGGATAGCTCGATATTGCCTGTAGAATAAAGTAAAAACTCTCAAGGTTAAAGTTGAGACTTCTTTCTATGGTCCCAGTTTAGCTTTCTAGTTGTATCTCCCATTACTCCCCAGTAAAAACCCTATGCTTTAGCCAAATTCAACAGTCTGATCCTTTAATGATTTTGCACATTGGTGTTTTTCTTTTGTGCCTCCCCGGGCTTGGAGTGATCTGCAGACTAAAAGGGCCAGCTAGCTCTAGTCCTCCTGTATTTGGAAGTAAGCCTTCCCCCGCATCATTGTACCCATAGCCTTTTTATCCCCTTTATCACCTTTTTTTTTCATATTCTGTATTCTAATTACTTGTCCTATGTCACCATTTCCCTCCTTAATTTCTAAGTTTCATGAAAGTAGACACAGTGGCATTGCTCAGGTTTCTAATACCAGTATATAACACAATGCCTTGCCCAAAACTCCCCACAGTGCCTGGCACATGGTGGACTTAATAAACTTTGTTGAGTTGACTAGACTTGATTTACATATAAAAGACATTCAGTAAATACTTGTTGAATCAGTTAGTCAGTGAGGGAGTGTGTGTGTGTGTGTGTGTGTGTGTGTGTGTGTGTAAAGAGTATATATTAAAAATAAAAAGTGACAGGCACTGGGATTACAAATACAAATGAATTCATCTTCTCAAATTATCCTGCCCATATACCTCTTCGGGGAATTTGATGGGTTAAGTAATTTAAGCTACCTACAATCAGTTTGGTATCGTTTTCCCTGTGAGCAAACATGGTTGTTATCAGTGATTTAAGTTACATGCAGGTTGTGTAAATTTATAAGATAACTAGAAATAGACACAAATAGAATTGACAAACAAGTTTAATGAAAGTGATAACCAATGAACTTTCTCCTGATCTAATCTAACTTTGCCTATTTCAGGCTCTATAAATTCTTTGGTATTTATCTTGTGCTTCTCTTTGTTGAGTATCATAAAAATCACAGAACTTTATAGGAGATAATAATTAACATTTATAGAATAAGGTTAGCAAAGCACTTTATGTCATATATTATCTCATTTGTTCCTGACAAAAATTCCTGAGATGTAGGTGATATTATTTTCAGATGGAGAAACTGAAGTTGAGAAAGGTTAAGTGATTTGCCCAAGGTCACACTGTTAGTAAGTGTCTGAAGCAGGATTTGAACTCAGGTCATACTGACTCCACACCCAGTATTTAATCTACCATACCACCTTATTACTTAATCTTATTACATATGTACTTAATAAGTTATGTAATATTTAAAAAATCCATGACTTCATCATTGTGGGCAGTTTTTTTCCCACCAATGTATATACTGTATCTTCTTCTTTAGTAGACTTCTCTTTATGTGTTACTGTCCCTTGAAAATCTATCACCTAATGGATAATTTTCTGTTAATAAGATTCTTTAAACTTAAATAGCTTGGCCCATACTTCAAGTCTTTCCAGGTCAGTAGAAACTGGCTGTTCCTAGCTTTTGAAGGAATAGTGATGGGCTGCCTTCACATCATGGTGAGATACTGATGGAGAAGTCAGTGAAGAATCATGGGTAGTTGTAGAAAAATAGCTCAAAGTAAATAATAGTTCATATTCCCAAGTACCTAGACTGTGGGTCTGACTAATGCAAAGGACAACTAAGTATATGACAGATGGCTATGGAGTAACTTGCATTTTTTACAATCTTAGATAAAATTCAGAGAATGATGGGGGTTAGTAGAATTTGGATCAATAGTCTGCTATCACTGGAAAAATCTACCTACCTTAGAAATTTAAGAATTTGTTCCCTTTGCAAACATGTATGACTCTGTCTTCTTTCAAATGATGTAACAAATACAAAGAAATGTTTTGGGCTGCAGCCAACTCCAGTGGAAAGAGGAAATAGCCTTGGAATCAGAGGATTTGGGCTTAAATCCCTCCTTCCTTCTGATGCTACTCTTTGTAGGGCATCAAACAAGTCCTTTCACTTCTCTAACTCTCAGTTTCCTTATCTGTAAAATGAGAGCCTTGGACTACTGGACCCCTTAAGTTTCCTCGAACTCTAGATCTGAAATTTTTTTTTATAAAAATTAGATCTCTCCATCTTGTCCAAGCTAGATGTATAGGGACTACTCAATGCCTTATCCCACTTCTGATTAGCACAAAACCTTTGAACTGCTCTGCTTCCAACCTAGGCTGATTTGCTCCTCCCTCTGCAACCTGGAGGCCTCCCTGCTCTCAGGGGCTCAATTATTAACTAACGCCAAACTTAATGTGGATACCCATAAGCCTGCATAGTCCACTGTAGCTCAGAACTTTTGAGTTCAAGAGATTTACCAGTTTCAACTTACTTAGAGCAGGAATTACAGATATGTGCCATCACTTCCAGTCAAGTCTCTGATTCTATAAGAATTGAGCCGGAGCAATGGACTTACATCTTAAAGTTTTGATTAATACTACACCCAGATATTAATCCAATATAATTTTAATGTTCATAGTGATGAATTAAAAAGCATTTAGTAAGTGTTCAGAATGTGCCAACTCTAAAGTTCTGGGTATGTAAATAGAAAAGGAAGGCAGTCAATTTAAAAGAATTGATGCTTTAATTGGATAAAACAGTACATACAAGAGGGTGCATCAGCAGGGTTGATAAGAAGGCCCAAAGGTCCTAAAGATCCAGGGTGAATGTCAAGACACATGAATCTTTAGGATGCAGCAGAAAGTCTGGTCTACAGGGTGGAGAGCCTGGAGGGCACGGGATCCCCACTACCAGAAAAGGGTCAGAGTGAGATGCAGAATTCTGAGTTCCCTCCAGTAGAGATGGAGATTAGAGTCTGGTAGGGGGGAAATTCTTAAGGTAGGAAGCAGGGAAGATTGTCTCTTCCTGATACCATGAAACAGTGTGTGGAATTCTGAGTAGCAAACTACTTCTCTGCCTTTACAGGTTGCGAAAGGAATGTTTTTCAACATATGTCATTTTCTGGTGAAGTTGTTGGCAGAGTGATCGTTCCAGATTCTTCAGTATGCCGCTTTATTTGCACCTATTATCCAAACTGTTTATTTTTTACATTCTATACAAATGCTTGGCATATAGAATCACAAAGGTATGTGGGATTTCAGCTATCCTTTTATAACAAATTTTGTAATTTGCATGTATAGAGGCTTAGTCTTTTTTAAACACTGCCAGCATCACTGTGAATAGATTGCTGGCCTTATAGTTAGGAAACACTTAAATAGCTATGTATCAATGACACACAACCAAGTATTGATTATGTAAGACATAATAATGGGTAAGACACTTAGTTTTTCAATGCCCAGGCAACATTTTTTTTAACTACAAATTACAGATGAGTTTCCAACCCACACTTGGGTTCCCTATTCTAACAAAATCACAGGCTTAGATCAAAAACTTTTTACAACTATACTCTCTTAAAATAATTAATTGATTTATTTTTAGTTTTCAACATTTACTTTTATAAGATTTTGAACTCTAAATCTCCCCCTTCCTTCCCTCCTCCCTTCCCAAGATGGAATTTATTCTGATATAGGCTACACATGTATAATCATATTAAACATATTTTCACATTGGTCATGTACAACAATATTCTTTGAACAGGAGAACATATTGGAGGCTTAGTTAGGATAAGAGGTCGGTATTTTTCCAACCAAAGTCCCTGATTTCTCTTCTCACCACCCCAATTACCTCAACAAAGCCTTTACGCGAAATCAGAATCAAAGTCTACTTATCTTTTGTCAATACTACAAAATTCTAGTACCTAAAGCGCCTCCAATCACAATTTTTTTTTAAAAAGAAAGAATAATGATCCCTCTATTTGTGAGAGTTCAATTTTAGATGTTTCTCCTACTTACCTATTGTTTCTCATGCTCTTTTTAATTTGCTTTTTAGAAATACATGTTTTCTTAAAACATCAAAGGATGGAAAACCAAGCTCTAGAACACCAGAGGTCAATGCTGACTCAGGATATAGTCTTCTAAGCTGCAAAGATTTGCCTGGTAATGTGGTACAATTACAACTAGTAACTGATGAGAATGAGTAAGACAAAGGGCTTAGATTGGAGAGGATTCCTTATTCTAGACATACTTCTATTTATCAGTTCTTTCTCTGGATGCAGATAGCATCTTTCTTCATGTGCCCCTTTTTATTTATTTATAAGAGTCAAAATGACTCAGTCTCTCAGTCTTTCTTAAAACAATATTGCTGTTACTGTATATAGTGTTCTCTTGGTTCCGTTCTCTTCACTCTTCATTATTTTATGCAAGTCTTTCTATGTTTTTCTAAGATCATTGAACCCATCATTTCTTATAGCACAGTAGGATTCCATCACAATCATATACCACAACTTGTTCAACCATTCCCCAATTGATGGAGATCGCTGTAATTCCTAGTTCTTTGACACTCCAAATGTGCCATTTCTAAGGTGGAGTAAGGAGAGAGGGGAGAAAACAAAGGGAAAAAAGAAATTTACATGATAACTTTATTATATATTCAAAAGGAATAGTGAGTTGTACACAACAGATTTGCAGTTTCATGTGCAATAATCCTTTTTATTATACTATGTCATGAAAATGTTTGTTTCATTCCATAAATTAAAGATAAAATACATTTAAAAAATATTGGATGAGATTGCCAAGGTTATTCCAGCACTGTGATAGAGTGGACAGGGCACTGAACATGCAGAGAGTAAGCTTTGGGTTCTATGATCAGATATTTAAAGTCAAGAAGCATTTTAGAGGTTGATCAGTCCATACTTTTCATTTTGTAAATAAGGAATTGAAGCAAGGAGAAGATGAGGGTCTTGCCCTGGGTCATGCACCTTGAGAGTGTCTCAAGTTCTTCATGGTTCCACTAACTCCTCACTATAGGTATTAATATTTCCATTTTGTATTTGGGGAGATTGAAATTCAGAGAGAAGAAATGATTTGGCCTTGGTCATATAGCTGGTGTCTGGATAGTGTTTGCAGAGAAAAACAACATGATTGAGTGGATGGAAAGGTGGCTTCAGAATCAGGAAGACCTGAGTTCAAGTTTTGCCTCTGATATATACTGGCCAGGTTGCATTGGGCAAGTCACCTCGCTTTTCAGGGCTCCCTATTAACTCTCAAAGTTGCAGAGTTGATGCTGATCTACATTAGTTGATGCGAGTTCCTCATTCAGAGTTCCTTCCACCAATGAAATTACAACAGGAAGAGAGAGAGAGAGAGAGAGAGAGAGAGAGAGAGAGAGAGAGAGAGAGAGAGAGAAAGGGGAGGAGAGAAGGAGAGAGAGGTGATAAAAATAAGATGAAACAAAAAATTATACCTATGTATTTAGACATCTAGGTGGTACAGTGGATAGAATGCTGGGTTTGGAATCAGGAAGACTTGAGTTCAAATCTTGATTCAAACCCTTATTGGCTGTGTGACCCTGAGCAAGTCACTTAACTGTTCTCTGCCTCAGTTTCCTTATTTGTAAAAATGGACATAATAATAGCACCTCATCTCCCAGAGTTATTGTGAGGAAAAAATAAGAATTTGTAAACCAAGTGCTATATAAATGCTAGCTATTATTATTTTTGTGTGTATTTTCCATCTTTCATGTCTGTGACCAGTACAGAACGATGCTATTCCAAAATGTATCCTGGTATGGACTTTGAAGGGGATGAGTTGGAAGCTGTCTATGTTAAAGGAGCCGAGGCTTGTCAAGAAAGCTGCACAAACAAAATCCGCTGTCAGTTTTTCACATATACACCCCACCAAGGAGAATGCGAGCAAGACAAGTACAATTAATTTTCTTTTTGAAAACTAGCTAACAAAATTTTTGAAAATATTTACCAATTTCACAAAAATTATATCTTTAAAAACTTCATATTTTTCTTCTTTTATTTCTTTTCCTTCATTCCCTCCCTCCCTCCTTCTTTCCTTCTTCTTTTTTCTCTCTCCTTCCTTCCTTTCTTTCTCTTTCTTTTCTTTCTTTATTTCTCTCTCCCTTCCTTTCTCTTTTTTCTCTTTTTGTTTCTCTCTCCTCCTTTCTTTCCTTTTTCCTCTCTATTTCTCTCTCATGCCTCTTTTTCTTTCTCTCTCTCTTTCTCTTTTCTTTTCTTCTTTCCTTCTTTCCTTCCTTTTTACCTTCCTTCCTTCCTTCCCTCCTTCCTTCCTTCCTTCCTTTCCTCCCTACTTCCTTCCTTCCTTCCTTCCCTCCTTCCTTCCCTCCTTCCTTCCCTCCTTCCTTCCCTTCTTCCTTCCTTCCTTCCTTCCTTCTTTCCTTCCTTCCCTTCTCTCTTTCCTTCCTTTCTTTTCTATATATCTTTTTAGGTGTAAATGTTCCTTAAAAATATCTTCAAATGGTTCTCCAACTAAAATAGTCTATGGGACAAATTGTACCTCTGGTTATACTTTAAGAATGTGTAAATCATCAAGCCTTTTTGGTAAGTAAAGTCCTTATTTTTCTATCTAAGTGTAATCAGATACCTTGTTATCTTATAATTCTATGAATCCCTGTCTTTTGATTGTACCCATTATTTTGAATTTCCTTGAGAGTGACATTTCTCTGATTTTACTGCTTAATTCTGGACACTGGCTTCAGCACTTCTCACTATCAGAAGACCCATGTCCAGATCCAAGTTCCTAGCAGTGTGACCTTGGGCAAGTCACTCCATCTCTCTAAGTCTCAGTTTTCCTCATCTATAAAATATGAATAGTTACACTTTGCCATCTATCTCATTTTCTGTCAGTGTCAGATGAGATAATGTGGACAAAATGCTGCATCACTTTCATGTAGATGTTACATGCACATCCCCTCTCCCTATCGTTATAATTCTTTGTAGCCTGCAAAAAGACATCCAGTAAAAGGGTTGTTGGAGGCATTCAATCTGTTCCAAAAGAGTGGCCATGGCAAGCCTCCTTACATGTCAAACTCAGAACACAGAGTCATGTGTGTGGAGCCTCAGTCATTGGCAATCAGTGGATCATAACAGCTGCCCATTGCTTTGATGAGTGAGTATCGGCTCTTCTCTGTTTAGATTCCAATAGAAGGAGGAGGAAGAATATTGGGGCAAACTTCACAATTACTGTATTGTCATTATTTTAATCTTCATGTTGAGAATGATTTTCCTTCATTCCTTGGCTTCATATTGCTTGCTGTTCTCATTTAAATGTGTACCTTTAATACCTTTAAATGTGTATTCTTGTCATATTTTAGAGAACTGATTTGGACTTCACATGCATATAGTATAGTTTTATTAATATGGACTAATTGGGGAAGAGGGAAGGAAGGGAAGAGGCTCAATCTGTACAAGTGACAATTCTACAAACACAGGCATTTTCATTGAATACAAGAATAGCATAGTTTTCCCACAGTGGGACACTATTGGTTTCAATATCAACAGATTTGGTGTCTTCACAAGAGCAATCCAAGACCTATAAAGAGAAACAAAGAGGGCTTCCACTAGCCTGCAGGAAGCATGCTGTAACAAAGCACATCTCATATGTATTTAACTGCCTTTACTAGCTGTGTAGACCTATGGTTAGAGCTCTGGGCTTGGGGATGGATCTGAGTTCAAATCCCACCTTCCTATCACTAACTGTCTGATTTGGGGCAAGTCTCTTAACCGCTTTCAGGCTCAATTTCCTGATACGTGAAATGGAAATAGTAAGAGCATCTGTCTTGATGAATTTCTGTGAGAATCAGTCATTCAGATTAGTATATAAACATTCATTAAGCACCTACCTTATACCAGGCATTGTAGTAAGCTCTCTGGATATAAAAAGAGGTGAAAGGCAGTCCTTGTCCTAAGGAGCTCACATTCTAATCTATGAATATGTGTGAACAAGGTATATTCAGGATAATCAGGAATTAATTAAAGGAGGGAAGGCATGATGGGAAAGGCTTCCTGTAGAAGATGGGATCAAATGAGATTTTACGTGCACACTCACATGCACACACGTACACCATTCTGCAAATCTTAGGGTACCATATAAATGATAGCTAGCTATTAATTTGTCGAGACCTCAAATGTTGGGGACTGTCGATAATGGTAGAAATAAAGTGCCAAAAACACAAGGCAGGAAAAAGTCAGCTGTTTTTTGTTTTCCTGAAATTTTAAATTGGGAGCAGAGGTTGATTAGTGGAGTGGCATTGGAGAGAGATAAAAGCACATCAGAATTTGAAATTTGGGACTAAATAGGGGTATTCTGAACAATTAAATATTCTTATAAAGTTTTTTTTCTACCTCTAGCTTACCATCACCTGATATTTGGAGAATTTATACTGGCATTTTAAATCAATCAGAAATCCAGGCAGCCACACCTTTCTCCAGGGCTAAGAAGATTATTATCCATCCTCAATATAAAATTTCAGAAACAAGCCATGATATTGCCTTAATCAAGCTTGAAACTCCTATGAATTTCACTGGTATGTAGACTGTTCACCACAAAGCTATATATTTGAATTGTCTAGTTTTACATTTTTGCAGCACCTTGTTTAAGGCCTATCCTATCTCCTTTTCCATCAGCCTCTGGCTTCTGGTGTGGGGAATGACAAATGCTACTGTTCTCTAAGGGAAAGACAAGCCTTCTTTCTAAACTAAAAAAATATCTTCTAGAATAAGAGGCTAGAGGTTACTTTCAGGCAGAACTCTCAGTCTAGCATGTGATGTCTCATAAATTATTGAGATTAAAGCCAGAAAATATGATGCATCCCAGGGGCCAGAGGGGTACAAGGCTACCCCTGGGTAGTGGTCTCAAACAAAGAACCTTATAAGCTTGCCATGTGGTGTTGGACTTAAATAGAGACACCGCCACAAGCAGGTTGGGGCTAAAGAGCCCGAGACCAACGTCCACCTAAATATCAGATAATATGGTTGGGTGGGACGGGACTGAAGGCAAGAGGTTGGTTTGGAGGCATGCTATGGGGTATCATATTCTGAATAAGCTTTACCAAGTAAGACATTAACATTTTTTCCAATGGTAAACTGGTGCCCCAGCCTTCTGAGTAGAGTGGGCTGGGAGAACTTTCAGTTTCTAATCCCCATAATGCCCTGGGATGATGAATTCCCTATCAGTTGGACACATTTGTGTCATTATCTTTAATGTATTATTGAGTATTTAACAGAAAGGGGAGAGATCTCAGTCTTAAGGTTTCCACAGCAGGACACAGCATTGGAGTGTGTGCATGTGTGCATGCATGCATGTGTGTGTGGGGGGGTATGTCCATAAAATTAGAATTTTTTCTTCTTCTCTAACCAAATTCTAATACAACAAATATGATCTAGATTTCCAAAAATCTATCTGCTTGCCTTCAAAAGAAGATGTAATTTATACCAACTGCTGGGTGACTGGATGGGGCTTCACCCAGGAAAAAGGTATGGAATGATGTTTAAAAATAAACACTCATGGAGGGGTCCTCACCTGTAAAATCAAAGAAATTTCCAAAAATATCTGGGGCATTTCAGAGGAACTGATCCCTAATCTAGAATTAAGTGAGAGGTATCATGTAGTAGTGGGTAGAAGGTCAGCATTGGAGTCCAGAAGACCAGGGTTTGAGTTCTACCTTCTGACAGGACACACACACACACACACACATGTGTATATACATGTGTATGTGTATTGTGTGACTCTAGGCAAATCATTTAGCTTATCTGTGCCTAAAGCAACTCTCTTGAGTTTGTCCTTCATTTTCAAAGAGGACCATCAGGCAGAATGATGACATGACTTGCAGTTGACATGGATGTTAGTGAGGGAGGACTGTGCAAGGTCACCAGCCTCACTTTCTCCTCCAGAGCCATCTGGTCCCAGTGGTCAGATGTTCATCAGGAGGACTGGAGATGCAATGGGAGACTCTGACCCTTTTAGGTGAAGGCCTTTTCAGCTACCCTTCTAAGTAGAGGGGTCAACAAACAACAGGGTCTAAAATCAGCCTTATTTCTTCTGAAAATCAGTCTTAATGTACTTCCCAACCTCTTTATAAATAAGATGGGGTGTTGAGAGATGGAGAGGTAGTGGTAGAGGCTATGGGCATTTTTTGTGTGGTTATTGTAACCCTCCTCTCCCCTCGTGCTACAGAGGAAGAAACCAAGACAACTTCTCATGGTCATACAGTAAACGTCACAGGCAGAATTCAAATCTAGGATAAAGGGGCAGAAATGCTAGTGTCTTCCTTTTGTTGATGATTTTCTGTTTATATTGTATATATCTCATATGCTTGGTACTCAGTAGATGTTAATAAATGCCCGTTGACTGGACTTCTAGATCACCTGAATAATCTCACCATAAATTAAGCCACAAAAAACTGGTTTGCCAACTTCTACTGCCCAAGTTTCACCCGAAGGGTCCTATTAGAGAATTCAGAATCCTAATTTTGCTTCAATTTCTCATTCTGATTTTAATACACATTTCAATGTTCTTTCTGTTTTGCTAGGTGAAATCCAAAACACTCTCCAGAAGGTTCAAGTTCCCCTGGTCCCCACTGAAGAATGTCGCAAAAAATACATTCAACAAAAAGTAACTGATCAGATGATCTGTGCTGGCTATAAAGAAGGGGGGAAAGATGCTTGTAAGGTAATGAAATCTGCTATATGAATATTGGTGATTGGAGTGGGACTACTAATTAAAAGCATTTAGCTAAGTGAACCAGTGGATAGTGTGCTGAGCTTGGAGTCAGGAAGACTTGAGTCCAGATCCTGCCTCAGACACTTACTAGCTGTGAGATCTTGGGTAAGTCATTTAACCTCAGTTTCCTTAAATTGTAAATATAATTCTTGTTGAAATTCCCAAACTGTAAACAGCATCTACAAAGGTTGTTGTGAGATTCAAATAGGACAATATTTATAAATCACTTAACACAGCACTCAGCAGGAGGGGCGGAGCCAAGATGGCGGCATAGAAGCAGCAAAGCACCACAGCTCCCACACAAACACGCTAAAAAACTCATAAAATGGGACGCTAAACAGATTTTCAAGGTCCAAAAACTCTCCAAAAGATAGAAAGCACATCTGTTGCTACAGGCAGCGCAGCAGGCGGGGCTCTTCACAGCAGTCTGGGACCCACGGCCGAAACCCCAGCCGGCTCAGGCCCTGGGGCATCGGGCGGGGAGCCCCATCTATAGGAGAGCAGATCTGCTGCACTGGAGGCACAGTTACCACATCTATCAGGCCAGAAGACAAAAAGGCTAAGAGAAAGGTCAGTGGATTTTGCTAACTTGGGAGGAGGAGAGCGGGTCCAGCCAAACTGCTCCCAGGGCAAGGAAGCCGCAGGAGGCGACTGTAACAGCAGGAACGTCTGAGAGCCACAGCGGCCCCCACTGGGCTGCTTCAGAGCCCTCAGCCTGCAGATAGTAGGGGGGCTGACGCGATCCATCGGGGCCAAGGGCTCTTGCGTTAAGTGGCCTGGATCTGGATCGTGGTCTTGAGTGGTGGTCCTGAGTGAGGTCCTTTCAGTGAGCCAAGGCTGGAAGGTGGGGCTACAGCACCCCACTAAGAGCTCCGGCAGCTGTGAGGGCCCCAGCAATTTGGGACAGAGCTTTCCCCCTCCAGGAAGCAGAGTTCCAAAGAGCTAAAAAACCAAGCAATTAATAGACTGGCCAACATGAGAAAAAGGAAGCAAGCTAGGAACAGCAGTAAAACTCTAGAATCCTTTTTTATGGACAAAAAAGAACAAAGCATGGAGCGGGAGGAAGACAGCTCAGTCAAAACTCCCTCACCAAATGCTTCCAAGACACTGGAAGAATGCCTACTAGCTATACATCAA
>JAQQSW010008673.1:0-13411 GCA_028646575.1 Pseudocheirus occidentalis
ACAAATTTTTCCTGGTTCTGCTCTTCTCACTCAGCATCAATTCATATAAGCCTCTCCAGGTAAGTATGAAGTCCATCTCTTTCCCATTTTTTATAGCACAATAATATTCCATCACATTCATATACCATAACTTGTTCAGCCATTCCCCAATTGATGGGCATCCCTTAAATTTCCAGTTTTTTGCCACCACAAAGAGAGCTGCAATAAATACTTTTGTACATATGGCACCCTTTCCCACTTCTGTGAACTCTTTCGGATATAACCCCAAAAGTGGTATTACTGGGTCAAAGGGTATGATATTATTTATAGCCCTTTGAGCATAGTTCCAGGTTGCCCAGAATGGTTGTATCAGTTCACAGCTCCACCAGCAATGCATGAGAGTTCCAATTTTTCCACATCCTCTCCAGCACTTATCATTTTCCTGGTTTGTCATCTTAGCAAGTCTGACTGGTGAGATGTGGTAATTCAATGTTGTTTTGATTTGCATTTCACGAATCAATAGTGATTTGGAGGATTTTTCCATGTGCATAAATATATCTTTAATTTCTACCTTTGTAAATTGCCTGTTTATATCCCTTGACCACTTATCAATTAGGGAATGACTGGTGTTGTAAATTTTATTTAATTCCCTGTATATTTAACAAAATCTTTAAAAAAAAAGATCAACAAATACCTATAAAATCACTCATATCTAGCCTTTAAAAAGCCACCAGGCCTGTAAAATCCTCATGCTATATCTGAACCATTCACAACTCAAGCTTCGGTTTCTTTATCACGGGACAAGTTAATTTGGGACAACACTTATCTCATGCTGTTCACTCAGTTGAGGAAGTCAGTGGTCCTTTTCCAGGTCTCCTCTTAGAAAAACAAAACAAAAAAGCTATACTAGTGCATTTCAACCAGACTGAATTTCATCCATTTGTCAAAACAATGTTGATACAAATTTGACCTTTGAGATCATTATTTTTTTCCTTCCAAATTGGTAATTCTGCTCATGTTGAAAAATCTAGCTATTGAAACTCCTTCCACTAGCTATTGAAACTCTTTTTAAAAATTTATTTTATTGACTTGTTTGTTTACTTTTAGATTACAAGAGTCAGTTCCAGAGTCACTTGAGTTTCAGATTTTTCTCCCCTTCCTTCCCACCCCCTACCCCCTCCATGGTGGCATACAACCATGTATAGGATCTGCAAACTCTTTTATGTTGTACAATATGTTTGCACAGGTGTTATAGCCAATGGAGTGAACAGTGAGAAAAGAGAAACAAAAGCCAAACACAGAAAAGAATGATAGCATGCATTGCTTCAGTCTCCTTTTAAACCCTGATCTTTCTGGATCTTTCTCTGAATGTAGACATCTCCTTCCATCCAGAGACTAGTAGAGTTGCCTTTTAACTGTGCGATGATGAGAAGAGTCCAGTTTTTCAAAATTGGTCATCACACATATGATGTATCTGTGACTGTGTACAAATTTTTCCTGGTTCTGCTCTTCTCACTCAGCGTCAATTCGTATAAGCCTCCCAGGGTAATTATGAAGTAAATCTCCTTCCCATTTCTTACAGCACAACAATATACCATCACATTCATATACCATAACTTGTTCAGCCATTCCCCAATTGATGGGCATCCCTTAAATTTCCAGTTTTTTGCCACCACAAAGAGAGCTACAATAAATACTTTTGTACATATGGCACCCTTTCCCACTTCTACTGAAACTCTTAATACAGATAGACAACAAAGTTCAGGAAGAAGTCAAACACTTCACCCATATTTGGTATGTTTTAGAACCAGGACTTGAGTCTGTGTCTTCCTCACTCCAAGGCCAGACTGCTATCAGCTGCCTTTTTCTGTGTATTTCCCTTAAATGTTTCTTCACAGTCTGTGTTATTTTAGATAGAAACCTGTGTAAATGGACAAAAAGCTTACAATCAGGAAATGGAATTATTTTGAAGATTGCTTTCTGTCTTTTGATTTTGACATGTCCTTTCCCAATAAATATCTTTAGGGTGATACGATATACAATACTTGTTATACAAGTGTAAATGCAAATGCAAGCTTTTAAAACTTATTATGGCTCATTGAGCCACAGAATATTAGAGTCTCTGATATGATAAAAATATTCTTTGCCATTAATTTGCCTGTGAATTGCCTCTATTTTAATACACTAGTGATCTCTTTCTTTTGTTCTGACAGTTTCCTACACTCTACCATATTCCAGTAGCAAAGTAATTTTCCAGCTTTCTTTGTACAATAATGAGACTTTTCTTTAAATGTTCTTATTTTAAGTAATTAGGTCATAACTCTTGGGGGAAAGTATAATTTTAATTGATTTAGAATTAATAGTATTTACTTTCCTTCTCTCCTTTGTCATTTCCCTGCTTCCACTCTCTCTCCTCCTGGCTTTACAAGTTTCAGTAGTGATTGAAATTGAATTCAAACTCAAATGTGCTTTCTTTATGTACAACTTTCATTTGTTTTTCTGAAATTTATATGTCTGAGATTTATGCATATGTTCATTAGAAGCAAACATTATTTGAACTTGATTCTCAATGCTGATAGCTAAGGAAGAACAAAGCAATTATTTGACTTTTAGTGCATGTTGGATTTTTCAATCATATCAAGGTCCATGTGAAGTCAAAGTCCTTGAGGATAGTGATTACATCATGGGTGACAACTGTTAATAGAAAATCAATTTTTCTTTAGAAAATTCATCAATTAAGGTTTTGTTTACCATGTTGCAAAACATATAAACCTTGAGGCTAGCATATGAAATTTATTCTGTTTATATCTCGCATTCTAATTGGTTAATACATCCTCAGTATTGGAGAACTCACTCCATTGCTGGTTCTCTTCTATACTGAATCTCCTCAGAGATCTTTTCCTTCTTAAATTATGCTGGGGTGGAGCTGATTGTTCAGAAAGAAAATTACTACTTGAATTATGGGAATTGTGTCAATTACTATAGCATTTTTCCCTAACTTATTATTAATTTTTCATAGAAAAAAGTTTCTTTGGGATACATTTCTGTTTAATGAGTTAGGTTTTTCCCTGATAGATGTTTTAAGTATATAAAAGGACATTTTCACAAGAGGAGAGAACGACGATATGGAAGAGTGCTCCAAATTACTAAAAACAAGGGATTACTCTAACTACAATTAGAATAATTCTAAATTTTTACCTCACATGCGTCAAGTTGGCAAAGCTGATTCCATTGTTATCTTCTCAGAACATACCAGGCTCTAATATTTATGTTTATGACATCACAGTATGATGTCTTGACTTGTGAATGAATTGGATTTGAGTGAGTCTGAGCTGTGCAGAGCCATCAGCTTCACTCTCTTCTCCAGATTCATCAAAGTCCAGTGGGAAGACAAAGGTAGACAAATGCAGATGAACCAGGAAGAAATGGGTGACATTGAGCTTTCTTAAAGTTTTCCCCAGGTCACAATTTGTCTGAGGTTACACCCATTTAATGATGAAGAGTGAGAGTGACTGCTCACCTCAGTCTCCTCACCTTCACCATTTCACTTACCATTCCCTGGTCTTCAGAAATCTTCAGTAATGACTTGAATGCCTATCCATGAGCCGAACACCCACACAGACACCAGGAGTGCAGACAAGCCAGCCTTTATTTAATCTTCTACATCTTCCTCTACTCTCTTCCCTCCTTCCTTCCCTGTCCCTCCTTTTATGGGATTGTGTTAGGAGACCTTCTCACATGCCTTGGCAACAACCATGGCCAATCAGCAGAGAGCCTCTCCTATTGGATGATGCATGCTAAATGTGTTTGTCCTTGCAAAACAGCCTTATACAGGAAAAAATCTGTTCTTCTAAGCAAGGAGGCACAGAACACACATCTGGGCACCTTAGGGCCAGGGGTCCCTTTTACCCTTACTGGAATAGCCTGCTGAGGTCATGGGGCAGTCACCCAACAGAAGAGATATCTTTTCAATCAAAAAATGGTATCATTTATCACCCCACATCAGTTTGGGAGGGGAGATGTAATGGTAATGACATTTGAAAACCCCTATGTGTTGCCAGAGCTAAGAGGTTCTTAGCATCTAGTTTCAAATTAAGGCTCTGTTAAAGAAATGGAAGGTATTAACCACTGTTGCTGGTGTAAAAGGAAAGGTCTGAACAAGAAGGAGCAATACTGTATATAAGCAAAAACCCCACCTGAGAGGGTCAGAACTAGTTGGTATGGGCTGCTGCTGCTGGACTGAAACTTCCATGAAGAAAGTGATTTTGATTTTGAGAATAAAGCTGCAGAAAACTTCTGAGTTCCAGATGGAGCTGCTGAGCATTTCTGGACAGATGGAGCTACTGAGGTAGCTGAGAATCTCCAAGGGCCAGCTAGAGTTGCAGAAGACTGAGGAAATATGACTGTAATGCCAATATTTTGTATGAACCTATTTGTATCTTAGTTCAGCCCTGACTTCTGAGGAACAACGACTGTGAAGGCTTTAAGGTGGACTGGACACCGAGCTTCAGTGTGGAAGAAGAACTGCATGGAGAGCTGGACAAGGAACTGGGAGCTGCCTGCTGACAGTTTGGTGAATCCATGTAGGTACTTGGGTGGTGGAAGGGGATCCAGGGAAGCTGAAAGTGTGCCCTAAGTCAAGATGAAAAGACATCTCCAAGGGTACTGAATAGTTATGAAATTGTGATTTACTTGTGACTGAGGGGTGGATGGACTGTGTATTTCCTACTACCCCTTAAGAGGGTAATGAATAGTGACTGATGATTGAATAGTGACTGATGACTGTATAGTGACTGGTTTGTAACTTAATTGCAACCCATGCGTGGAGGATTTTGACCTTTTGTAGTTTATGTTTGAATGATTGTGTTACTAACTGATTTACTAAATGACTGTATTGTGTTCAAAATTATATGACCACTTTGGTGAAAACTATGTGGCCATTATAGTGATCAATTGTTGAGTTGTGACATGGTAAATGCTAAATTTTGATTTTCTGTGATAAGTTGTAACATTGTGAATGCTGTACCTTGATTTTTTGTAAATGTTTTTGCTCTGATTTGTTATTGAATAAATAAAGAGTTTGTTATAATATGTAATCAGAACCTTGAAAGAGGTTCACAATTCTTCTGGAAAGCTGCTTGTGTGTGGTGTTACAAGAGAAGAAGAAGAAGAAGAAGAAGAAGAAGAAGAAGAAGAAGAAGAAGAAAGAGGAGGAGGAGGAGGAAGAGGAGGAGTAGGAGGAAAGGGGAAGCAAAAGATGAAGGGAAAGGGGAAGGGGAGAGGAAAGGGATGCAAAACAGGAGAAGGAAGAGAAGGAGGAGGAAACAAAAGAGGAGAAGAAGAATAAAATAGTAATAGCAACATTTCCCAGTTTCAGTTTAAATTGACTACTTGGGTGCCCGATGGCAGGTATTACTGCTCTCCAATAACATTTGCAAAGAGAGTTAATATATAACGTTCTCCTAAGAACCTGATTTACTCCTTACAACAAATGCACACAACATCCATAGGAAGAGTTAATAATAGTAGATTTGAATAATAGTAGAATAATAATAGTGGTGGGGTACACATGGAAAAAATATATGTGACAAGGTTTAATTCACACCACCAGCACTGGAAGTTCTTGTCTCTGTGTGGAGATGTCCTTAAGAACTCTCATTATTGTTTTTCATCCTTCATTCTCAGAGAACAAATGATATCATGAATATGATATTTGATTTGCATGAGAATTGATTTCAATAAGACAGAGTAGCACAAAGTTCCTTCCTTACTTGAACTCAGCCCCATTACAAATCTTTTCCCAAATCAGTGATGTCTCTTTACAAATAAAGTAATTTACAAAGGTTAATTTCCCATCATCAATGTCATATCTCCTGACCCCATTTTGAAACACAGTGAAGTAAAATTGAAATTAACAGAAATGTAAAAAGTTAAATCCTTTGAATAAGGTACTTGGTATTTTTATTGTCTAATAATTTGAGAAAACAAATATTTTACTTTATTTCTTTTTAAATTAAAATTTATTTTTAGTTTACATCATTAATTTCTATAAGATTTTGAGTTACAAATTTTCTCTCCAGTTTTCCCCCTACCCACTACCCTGTATGCCACCTCCTCCAATCTGTTCTCTCCTATATCTGCCGCTATTCCCCCTCCAACTTTCCAGTAGGGCAAGATGGAACTTCATGCCCCAATGCCTGTATATATTATTTCCCAATTGCATGTAAAAATAATGATAACAACAACAACAATTTTTTAAATGTTTGATTTTACTTCTTTTAATTCCAGATTCTTTCCTTTTCTCCCTGGTCACTCAGCCTTACCGGGAAGATAAGCAATTCAATACAGGTTGTGCATGCATAATTAAGAAAAAACATTTCCATAATGGATGTATTGTAAACAACTGACTATATTTTCCTCCATTCTATCCCATCCCTCACTAGCTCTGTTCTCTACTTTAACCCTGTCCCTTTTCAAAAATGTATGCTACCCTCCTGACTCCAACTTGCCCTCCCCTCCAATCTCCCCCACTCTCATCCTCTTACCCCCTACTCTACTTTTCGGCAAGATACGCAATTTAGTGTGCATGTCATTCCCTGCCTAAGCCAAATTCAATGGGAGTAAGGTTGATCATTCCCTTTTACCTTCCTGTTCTTCCCCTCCATTGTAACAGTTATCCAATGCCCCTTCAATATGAGATAATTTACCCCATTGTGTCTCTTCCCATCTCCTCTCATTATATTCCTCTCTCACCTCTCAATTTTGCTTTTAAATATCATAATTGATCCTGTGCCTTCTGTCTATATATACCTGTATGCATATATACATATATATATATACTTATATATTTATATAAACAATCACGTATGTATTCATATGCATTATACCCTCCTACATAGACATATGTATGTATGCATGTATATATATACATATACAAACACATACACATATATGCGTGTCTATGTGTCTCTATATCTCTTTATTGATATAGATATAGATATAGATGTAGATGTAGATGTAGGTTTAGGTGTGGGTGTGGGTGTGGGTGTGGGTGTGGATGTGGGTGTGGGTGTGGGTGTGGGTGTGGGTATGGGTGTGGGTATGGGTATGGGTATGAATATGGATATGGATATGGATATAGATATAGATATAGATATAGATACAGATACAGATACAGATACAGATACAGATACAGATATAGATATAGATATAGATGTAGATGTAGATGTAGAAATAGATACAGATATGGATACAGATACACATACACATGCACATACACATACACATACACATACACATATACATATAAGCAAATTTATATTCACTTAAACTATCCTCATACTGAGAAAAGTTTTGTAAGTTACAATGATCATTTTTCCATATAGGCATGTACATAGTTCAACTTTGATAAGTTCCTTACAATATCTTCCCCATGTTTACCTTCTCATGGCTGCTGGAACTATTAGGGGTGTGCTGCAGCCCCCACCAGCTTTGATTCACTGAAATCACACCCCAGGACCACCACCCAAAACCACAGTTTGGATCCAGGCCACTCAACACAAGAGTACTTGGCCTCTGAACAATTGGTTGGGCCCCCTGCCTTCTGCAGCCTGGGAGTTCTGAAGCAGCTGGGTGGATGTGGCTGCTGTTTCTTCCACTACTGCTGCTTTTGTTTTTTCCTTGATCTAGGGGAAGTTTGGCAGGACTGCTTTTCTCCCCCCAAATTTAACTGAATTCTACTGACCTATTTCTTAGTCCTTATTTCTCCTGTATTGATAAATGTGGAAACTATCACAGCTGCTAGCGATCCACTCTTCTGAAGACTCCAGCTACAGGTCCTCTTGACCACCCTGGGGCCAACGTGGTTTCAGGCTAGGCTGGTTTTGGCTTCCAGTCTGCTGTGATGAGCCCACCTGCCAAGTTGCCTTCAGCAAGAGATATGTTTTCTGTATTTTTTTGAGTTTGGGAGCCCCAAAATTTGTTTAGAATCATTTTTTATGGTATTTGAGGTGGCTGTGTGGGAGCTTCAAAATCTTGTTGCTTCTATGCCACCACCCTCTACAATGATATTTTTAAAAATATTGTTTTGTTTGAATATGTATGTGTTGTGTGTGTGTGTATTTAAAAGTTAAAAAAAATTTCCAAGGAAAGATCTTAAATCCTATACTTACCAGTGATGTTTCCTTCTGAACAAATAAGTTAAAGTCATTTTAAAAAAGGAGCTTCCCCTAAGAAATGCCATATCTTGTAACCCCAATTTGAAACATATTGAAGAAAAATCAAAATGAAAAAACCAAAATTAACATACAAATAAAATGTTAAATAACTGATATATTTGATCCTAATGAATAATGGATTCATTGTTTTGTTGTTGTTGTTGTTATTCAATATATTGTAGTTTATATCTGAAACAAGAAAAAAAATTCTCTTAAATCCTGTTGAAGAATTCCTAAAGTTTCTTTTCCAGAGCATTACCAAAAACTACATTTAAAATTTTAGTAGCTATTTTGTTTTTGCTGAATGTTAATCTTGTCCCTGAAAGCATGTCTGTGTTACCTACTGACTACTTTTATTGTTAGCTCTCACACATTTGTTATATATCCTTTACCTTTTAAAAAAAGCTATACCATCACAAATTCAAATCAGTAATTGTTATTCACCTTATTTACATAAACTCTTCTCATAGCAGGGTGTCTGTATAGAAACAAAGCAATTTCCTGAAGGGGGGAAAAAGATTTGTTAAAGAAATGAACATTGTACTCCTTAGATGCATTTCAAAATCTTTAATGAAGCAATTAAATGTTTTAGAAATGTTAATTTTAAATTTAAAATAGCAAGTTAATTTTGCTAATTAAGAAAACAACTTGGAATTAGAGGCAAACACATTAGTTCAACTCCGTTTTCTTGGCTTAATGATTAGGACAAAGAATGCTATGGGGGCAAAGTATGAATCTATACATTTCATACCTTTTGGCTTCATACCATTACCTTCCTGGAAGAAAAATGTGGGCCACTCTTGCCTGAAGAAGAGATATAAGTAACATACAGACTACAATTCTACTATTTGATTTGCTAAAAATTGCTGCCCTATGGATATGACAAGATGCATATTTACTCTTACTTTGAAGTAGCCATAGTTTGTCCCTCCTCCAATAAATTATTAGAGCTACCAGTAGTAAGTGAGCACTTTGTTTTTAAAGGAAAAAAATGCATTGGGGAAGAGCTGAAACAATGGTGTCTAGTCTTGATTCATGATTTTATCAATGGTAAGAAACTCTCAATTTGGAACCTTCCTGAAGTGATGCAAATTAACATTCCATTTACAAGGGTAATATGTGTGTCCATGGTCACTAGCATGAAAAAATGATAATATTAACTAATGAAATGTTTTCTCAGTAAGAGGACAGGTGAAGGGAATACAAATGTTACGTGTATATATATATATATATATATATATATATATATATATATATATATACATATATATATATATATATACACACACACATATGTAGGTATACACACATACATACACACACATATATATATGCACATATATACCTACACGTATGTCTATATAGGAGGGCATATATGGGTATCAATACATATCTGAGTATGTGTGTATATGAGTTAATAGAGGGTACAGGATCAATTGAATTGGAAGGGATGTTACTTTAAAAAGTGTAATTCTGAGGTGGGAGAGGATTAGTATGAGAGGAGCCTGAGAGAAACAGAATGGGCTTAATCACCCCATATTGAAGAGGCAAGGGGTAAGTGTTACAATGGAGGGGAAGAAAAGGGAGGCAAAAGGGATAGGGTCAACTTTACTCTCATTGAATTTGACTTAGGGAAGGAATGAAATAAACACTAAGCTGGGTATCTTGCCACATAGGACAGTAGGGGGGATGAAACTGAGAGATGGGATTGTGGAGGGGAGGACAGGTTTGGTTGGAAGGTTGCTGGAACAGGGTAGAAAATAAAGTGGAGGGAGGATGGGATAGGAAGG
The DNA here is from genome assembly GCA_028646575.1 of Pseudocheirus occidentalis. Classification (NCBI taxonomy): domain Eukaryota; kingdom Metazoa; phylum Chordata; class Mammalia; order Diprotodontia; family Pseudocheiridae; genus Pseudocheirus; species Pseudocheirus occidentalis. Next base: position 9,986 of record JAQQSW010008673.1, read on the forward strand.
ACTCATATAATCAGTCTCTCAGAATATGACCATTGTGGAGATGTTCTGCGTAACTACACATGTACAGCCTGTATTGAATTGCTTGTGTTTCCAGTGGGCGTGGGTGATGAGGAAGCAACCGAAAGAATTTAGAGTTTAAAGTTCTACAATAAAATGTTAATATATATAGATATACATTAACATTTTATATAAATAGATAGAGATATAGATATACATATATATGTATATATAATTAATACAGTTATTGTTATTATTACTGTTATTAAATATATGCAACTGGGAATTAAGATATACAGGCAATGGGGTAGGGAGACCCACCCTGCCCTCCCAGAAAGTTAGAGGGGCTATGGGGGAGGACATAGTAGAGAGCAGATTGTAAAGCTGCAGTGGGATTGCTGTTTTGGGGTTGTTGGTAGGGGAAAGACAGGGAGAAAATTTGTAACTCCAAATATCTTGGAAATTAATGATGTGTATAAGAAAATAAATAAAATAATTAATAAATAAAATAAAATAAAATATCATTGCAATGCAAAAATTACCTTTTCCATTAATCATTTTACAATTTTCATATGAAAGATTTTATTTTCTGTGTGTGTATTTATGAGCACACACATTTACAATATAGATACTGATAAGAATACAAATATGGTCATGGGTATGGATATAGGTAATATGGATACAAATATAGACTTAGTTGTAACTACAGATATATTAGATATTGTTTAGATAGAGATTTTTTCCCCTAACCAAACATGCTAAGTAATATCATATTTTTCTTCTTATAATCTTGCCGTACCTGGTAAATATTTCCATATTGAAGATGAATTTGAATTCTGGCAACATCCCAAACTCATTTGGAGTTATATCTGGTCTTTAATCAGAAATGTGTTCTGATTATGAGGTAGTGAGACTGATGTACTTTCAGATATTGTAACTTTCATCTGAATGTAGTTCCAAAAGTATAATACCAGAAATATTTTCTTCTCATGTAGGGGGCATAACCTGTAGCATCTAGAGCTGGTTTATCCTTAAAAGTAATTTTTTTCGCCATTCTGATTTTATAAATCAGAAAACTGAGTTTCCCAAAGGTCACTGTTATACTGGCAAAATTGCAATTTAAACAAAGATTTTTTTTTTTACTAAAATTCGGTATTCTTTTTTCACTATAATATTCAGTGTCATTTAAATAGCTTGACTAATTTCAAGGACAACACATATTTACATGTGTAAAATTTGTTTTCCTGACGTTTAAAAAATAAGTCTCATTGTTTTTCATTTACAACTTCCGAGTATTTTTTAATTTCAATTTCAATTAAACATAATTTTTATTTCCCTTTAATATCATTGAAATGTGTATTCCTGTATCCTTTCACTTTCTCTGAAAATTTAGTTCCATGGAGATTTATACCATATATGTAATAATGACAAAAATGGGGGGGGCAGCTAGTTGGAGCAGTAAATAGAGCACCAATCCTGCAGTCAGGAGGATCTGAGTTCAAATTCTGCATCAGACACTTAACACACCCCCAAAATTAAAACCTAGTAATGTGACATTGGGCAAGTCACTTAATCCCAATTGCTCTACCTTCCTCTGAAAAAAGCAAAACACTTGAAATTAAAAGTGTGTAGTAGACCAGACTTTCAGGGGCCTTGGCCCCATTAACAAAAAGCTCCCCACTTCTACAAGGTCACTAGGCAGATATGCAGGAGGAGTATAATCTTGTTGTGTGGATGCTTCCATTGGTTCTATGAATATCTAAAGACAGTAGAGAGTAGTTAATTTGCAAGTCTTGATTTTGACTCCCTGTTTGTGCCTCCAGACATGGTCATAGGAGAAAATCTTAATGAATGATTAGCCATGGGGTGGGGTAGGGAAAGATCACTACCTAGGGTGAGTCCTTGCATTCTGGTCACATAAGCATCTCTGCTAAAGACAATATAAGCCCTATGGTTTTCTTGTATCATTGGCTCTGTATGAAATGGCTCTGTAATAAACAGACTATCAAATATATCCCTGTCTCACTCTCTCTTTTATTCACCTGGAAGCTCTCTCTCTCTCTCTCACTCTCCTTTTTCCTTTATTCAGCTGGTAGCTAGGATATACAGCTGTGCTGGCTGCAGGAAAAGGGGTAGAGGGGAGTAAAATAAAGTAGAGAAAAATCAACAACCAATCACTACATAGAACAAATCTGGCATAGACACAGTGTTCCAATTTGTGGAATTTCACCCTGAAAAGCACTGGGTTAAGTTTAGACCTAATAATTCAAAGCAAGAAACATTCATCAAATATATTCTGTATGCAGAGAACTCAGAGGCCCTAGGGAAGATAAAAATGTTAAGACAGGATATAATACTATCCCTAAAGTAATTTATAGTATATAAGGAGCATAAGTAAGCATTCATTAGAATGATCTGTGATTTAGTCAGTCAAGGTACAGAACTCATTTCAAAGAAACACATTCCTTGCATTAGGCATCAGAGAGGTTGTGACTTGTTTGGGGTTACAGTTGATATGTATCAAAAGTCTGATTTGATTCCAGGTCTTTCCAGCTCCAAACTTTGCACTGTATCCACTTCATTATTTCCAATGCTTATTTAAATCATATATAAATAATAAGTATAACATATAAATGGGACAGCTCCTTTAGAAGTTTCAGGGCGAGATATGAGAGGAAAAGTGTGATCATTAACAGGTAAAATGGGCTCAGCAGTCTCAAGATTAAGGGATTTTAAGATTTTGTATGACTTCATGAAGGAGGTGGCATTTAAATTAGTTTATAAGGATACTTTAGGCATGTGGCGGGGGGGGGGGGGAGAAGAATGGTCAATAGCAAAGATAAAGAACCAGGAAAATGTAACTAGACTCCAAATGGGAAAAGTAGTAAGGATGAAGAACAAATGAAGGGTTACTATAAAAACATTTTTTTGAAATGTGAAATTAAATCTTTAATTGCAAAGCAATATAGTGGTAAATTGAGTGCTAAACTTAATGGTAAGGAATACCTGCTTGCAAATATTTTCTCCATGGACACATAATTTAACTTTGTAGATGAACTACTGATTTATATCAATACGAGAAGTATTCCACACAGAATTCCTGAATTCCACACTGAGAGTTCCTAACTGGAAGAAAAAGAAATCACAAATCAGGACAACATCCCTCCTCTCATGTCCTACCAAAGGATTTTTTTTCATTTGTTTTAGTAAAAAATTAACAAGGGAGCTTTAGGGGGGCGGAGCCAAGATGGCGGCATAGAAGCAGCAAAGCACCACAGCTCCCACACAAACACGCTAAAAAACTCATAAAATGGGACGCTAAACAGATTTTCAAGCTCCAAAACTCTCCACAAGACAGAAAGCACTACAGGCAGCGCAGCAGGTGGGGCTCTTCGCAGCAGTCTGGGACCCACGGCTGAAACCCCGGCC
>JAQQSW010008674.1:0-13411 GCA_028646575.1 Pseudocheirus occidentalis
CTCAGAAACAAACACCTAACACTCAGTGTTTCTAGACTTCAGAGAGGATGTCACACCCAATTAAGCATTCAGAAAATAGTTAAGTACAGTATTGACATTTTTTAAGTTCTCCATTTATTAAAGTTAACTGTATAGGAGAATTTAATGTAGAAAAAGTTTTCAGAAGGATCAGAATATGATCCCCACTACTACTAGTTGCTGCATGAGATACTGACTAAGTGGCTGGGCTTTGATTCAGGAATGTGTTCAAATTCTGCTTCTGACACTTAGTTGATGCTTGATCTTGGCTCTGCGTGCCTCAGGCAGCTACCTAAAACTTATCTCCTAAATTTTTGATACAGACTGGTTGGTGAAGGAAGTTTTTAAACTGCAATTATGGTATCTACTATAAAGTATTTTAATCTAATAAAATAAATGCCTCATGATTCATAATACCCTATTCTAGTATTGGACAAGTATGGTAGGCAGCCGAGCATGCTGGACAGAGAGTTTGCTTTAGAGTCAAGAAGAGCTTAGGTTAAGAAGTCCTTGAGGGCAGGCATTGTCTTTGGCCTCTTTTTGTATCACCAATGCTTAGCACAGTGCATGGAACATAGTAGGTGCTTAATAAATGTTAATTAATTGAGTTCAAGTCACCTTCTCTAATACATACTGGCTAAGTGACTACAAGGTAGCCAGTGCTAATAGTTACTAACTTCTCAGTGTACCAGGCAACTGTTTAAGTCAATAAGTTGTAGAGAAGGTGCAGAACTATGTTAGTGAAAGAAGTTTGTAGAAGTTGTTTACCCTGATGAAAAACAGAAAAAGGGGTAAAGTCCCAAATAATCCCAGTCTCCTATGCCCTATTATTTTAGTCATTATCTTCAAAGTAGTACTAAAAAAGGAATAGGGGAATATAACTTCCCCACTTTGCATATGGGGAGACAGAGATATCCAATCCAATGAATGTAAGTGGACAAAGACATTCTGTGAATTAAACCTTCTCCATTGTAATATTTGTTGTGACTTTTTCAACTAGGAGAAAGAACTATTTATTGTTATTGGTAAAACATGAGGAAAACTAGAAATTTACACTTGCTCAACATCTTTAAAATAGGTAGTTTTGACTCATAATAAATAACCTTATGATTATAAATATAATTTCCAGCACAATTCCTAATGGGCAATCCTTTCCAAAAGAAGAATACTTATTCTAATATATAAGGAATAGTTTCATGGAATAGAAGAGTTGGTAAATGGCACATCTGTTGGTCCATGTTTCCTGAAGACATCACAATTGCTTTTAGTCTTCATCTGTCAGAACCATATTTATTGTGAATAGAATTCTAGAAGAAAAGAGGTGCTATTTCCTGTAGCCTTATGTAATTTTTATTTTGGTGTGCCTTTGGGGAAGAAAAAATGTAACATAACATTTTGCTGAAACAAAAGGGTGACATATTGCTGAAAGTGCTATAGTTTCTTAAACTTTGTTGTATGAGATACCTAATGGGTGTTTGAGGAACACATGTGGAAATGTTTGTTTAAAAAATACCCTGATTGACACTTTTCTTTTAGCCAAAATTTATAATAGTTCAGGAGGGATTCTTGCCAATGCAAGATAATGAAGATAATGACTTTGTATTACTGATAACCAGAGTATAGACACGTTTTTAAGAGAGGATATTTAAATTATTGCTAAGATTTCTGAAGTATATACCTTGAAAGTGTAAGTTTGGGCAGAAAGTGGAAATAGCATCCAAATAATAGATTCCCTCAGAAAATACAACAGAGCAAAAAGAACTAAAAAAATTCATGGGACAACTAAAAAATACAGGACAAAGTAAAAAAAAGAAAAAAATAGAAAGAAATGCAACTAGCATAATACATGACAACTATTTGGGGCCTGTCAGGCTCATAGAAAATACAGAGTTAATTTGCAGAAGGGAACTCAAGGAAGAGAATGAAATATGGGTCCAAGGTAAAAACCCCAGTCTAGTGACTAGGAAATTGATCTATAATCCAAGATTTGCCACAGAGGACAAAGTCTAGTTCTTCCATATCTAGAATGACAGAGGCAGTGGGATTTAGACTACAGAAGGTATAAGACCAAGAAGTATATAACCAACATACTAAAGGTTATGGGAAAGGGCCTGAAATTGTAGACATAAGTAAATAGAAGAAAATAGAAAACAGACTGAAGAATTATTTTTAAAAATCATCTGACTCCATGAATAATAACAACAAAACAAAAATACATACATTAATTTATTTCAAGGACTAAAAATATGTTAAAAAGAAAAAATAGTTAAAGAAATTTGCTTAGATTTATTATAATCAGAAGACAAAGTAAAAAATAGGAAGAATCCACCAATCATCTCATCGAATAACAAACAAAATATACAAGGGAAAAACACCTGAAGATTTCCTGATTAAAATACTAGAACCAGTTAAAATCTTTGAAAATCAGATACAAGAGACAAGAGGAACCTAGAAAGGATGAATAGAGTTTAGTAATGGGAAGGGGTTACATAACAATGAAGTGTTTATATTGAATAAGAGGAGAAGAGACAAACATACCTTCAGAACTGTAGTTCTAGAAATGGAAGCCATAGCAATAAGGGTAATAGCATAGGGAATAAAGAAATAAGTCATTGCTTTTTGCAGATAATGAAATGGTTTGTTTAGAGAACCTAAGAGATTCAACCAAAACTTAATTGAAATAATTATTAAGTACATTTCAATACTGACATTTACTGTGATTATCATTGATCTAGACTAGTGAAACATCTACCAACAGAGACCAGCCATCACTCTTCAGCTTTTAGTCATAAAGAATTGCCTGTGGCACTAATAGGTTAATTGACTTGCTTAGAATTACAAAACCAACATTAAAAAAATAACCAGCCTCTCTGTATTACCATCAAAACCTTGAAAATAGGGATAATTTTATTTAAAAATTAAATTTAAGGGAATAAAAGTAAGAACTCAATTGAGATCCCACTCCAACCACCTCTAATCTCTGTAAAAAGACAACAGATTTTAGAACTACAGAATCCACAAAGTAACAGAGAGGAAAAAAATATCCCATTGGAAGGTAGCCTGACAGGCAAACAGGAAGGGTCTATCACACTGCAATGGGAGGTGAGCACAGTCCAATGTGAACTGTGCAACCCAGACTCATGGCCCACACTGGCCAGAGCAGACTTTATAAAACTGAATCACTGGCAGCTATGGTGGTTTCCAGACTTCTCGACTCATAAATGCCAAAGACAAAGTAAAAGGTGGATAGGGAAGTCTGTTGGAACCAGGTAAGAGAAGAGCATGGTCTGACCCCTGCACCTGGGGTGGCAGATGTGGTGGCAGATGTGGTGGCAGTGTGGTGGATGCAGCTGCTGTCCCATGGCTGCCTCCAGAGCTTGTGGTCTGTAGATCACAGGGGAACCAAGTGACCATACAGAGGGTAATCATTCTTGCTTTAACCTGCTTGGATGTGGGTCACAGTCTTAGGTGGTGGTCCTGGGGTAAGGAACACTAGCATGCCAGAGCTTGTGGTGACTATAGAGATGGCACCCTTCTTATAACTCTGGCAACAGTTCTGGCAACAGCTGCAAAAACACTAGAAATTTGAGAGATAGCTCTCTCCACTCTGAAAGAAGAGATCTACTGTGGCAAGAAGCTCAAAAGTCAAGTCATTGACTGTCAAGATGAGGAAACAGAGGAAGTACAATCAGACTATAACATTTTTTGGAGGGGACAAAGAAGATCAAAAGATAGACTCAGAAGACCACGAAGTCAAAACTCCTGCCTCAAAAGCCTCCAAGAAAAATATGAATTGATCACAGGCCATGGAGGAGCTCAAGAAGGATTTTGAAAATCAAGTAAGAGAAGTGGGGGAAAAATTGGGAAGAGAAATGAGAATGATGCAAGAAAATCATGAAAAGTGAGTCAATAATCTGCCAAAGGAGACTCCCCAAAGTACTGAAGAAAAAATACCTTAAAGAACAACCAACTAAAATGGCAAAAGAGGTCCAAAAAGTCAATGAAGAGAAGAATGTCTTAAAAAGCAAAAATGGACAGATGAAAAAGGAATTTAAAAAACTCGCTGAAGAGATTAATTCCTTCAAAATTAGATTGGAGCAAATGGAAGCTAATGATGTTATGAGAAATCAAGATACTATAAAATGGATCCAAACAAATAAAAAATAGAGGGCAGTGTGAAATAGCTCATTGAAAAAAAAAATCACTGACCTGGAAAATAGATCCAGGAGTGATAATTTAAAAAGAATATTGGACGATCTGAAACCCATGATTAAAAAAAGAGCCTGGAAATCATCCTTCAAGAAATGCTGGAGGAAAATTTCCCTGATATTCTAGAACCAGATTGCAACATAGAAATGCAAAGAATTCACTGATTGCCACTTGAAAAAGATGCCAAAAAGAAAACTCTAGGAATATTAGAGCCCAATTCCAGAGTTCCTAGGTCAAGGACAAAATATTACAAGTTGTCAGGAAGAAACAATTTGAGTGTTGTGAAAACACAATCATGATAACACAAGACCTGGAAGCTTCTACATTAAGGGATGGAAGGACCTGGAATATGATATTCCAGAGGTCAAAGGAGCTTAGATTCACCAAGAATCACCTACCCAGCAAAACTGATTATAATGCTTCAGGAGAAAACATGGATATTAAATGAAATAGAAAACTTACAAGCATTCTTGATGAAAAAGCCAGACCTGAACAGAAAACTTGACTTTCAAATTCGAGAAGTATGAGAAGGTAAACAGGAAAAAGAAATAACAAGGAACTTATTAAAGTTAAACTATTTACATTCCTACATGGAAAAATGAAAATTGTAACTCCTGAGACTTTTCTCAGTATGAGGACATTTGATGGAAATATGTGTGTATATTTGTGTGTATATATATATATATACACACACACACACACACACACACATATATATATGTACACACATATGTATGTATAGGAAAATGTATGTGTGTATAAATATATATGTGTGTGTGTACATGTATACATAGACAAAGGGTACAGGACCAGTTGAATAAGAAGGGATGATATCTAAAACATAAAATTAAGGAATGAGAGAGAAACATATTGCGAGAAAGATAAAGGGATAGATAGAACAGGGTAAATTATCTCAAATAAAAGAAGCAAGAGAAAACTGTTTAAGTGGCGGGGAAGAGCAGGAAGGTGAAAGGGAATGGATAAACCTCACTCTCATTGAATTTAGCTTAAGAAGGGAATAACATACACATGCAATCTGGCATTTTACCCTGCAGGAAAACAGATGGGAAGTGAATAAGAGGGAGCATGATAGAAAGGAGGGCAGATTGAGGGAGAGGGTAGGTAGAAGAAAACCCTTTTGAAAAAGAACATGGTCAAAGGGGAAAAGAAAATAAGTGAGAAGAGGGATGGGATGGAGGGAAATACAATTAGTCTTTCACAATATAACAACTATGGAAATGTTTTGTATAACTACACATGTAAGACCCATAAAAAATTACTTGCCTTCCCAGTGGGGATGGGTAAGGAGGGAAGAAGGAAAAGAATCTACAAATCAAAGTTTTGAAAACAAATGTTAAAAACTTTTTTTACATGTAACTGGGAACTAAGATATGCAGGAAATGGGGTACAGAAATCCATCTTGCCCTATGAAAATAAAAAATAAGAATAAGAAATAAAAATAAATTTTAAAAATTAAATTTAAACTTAAAAAATTAACTATAGAATGTATAAAATATCTTGGAGTCCAACTACCAAATCCCTTATAAGAATTATGTGAATACAAATACAAAGCATCTTTAGAGGAAAAATATAGACTTATAAATCAGAGAAATATTAATTGTTCACTGTTAGGCCTTGTTAATGTAATAGAAATGACAATACTATTTAAATAACTTCATATATTTAGTGCCATATTCATCCAACTACCAGATTGTTTGTAACACTAGACAGAATCACAGAATTTATTTGTAGGTACGAAAGGAAATGAAATAATGAAAGAAAATGTGGAAGCAGAAAGGTCTATCAGATCTGAAATGGCACAACAAAGCAGAGATTATAAGAAAAAATTTGCAGTCATTTAAAAAAGAGAAAAATTTATCAGAGAAAAAAATATTTAAGACTCAAAAGCAATCAAACATTATCTTAAAGTGTTCCCAAAGATACCAACTACTCATTGTGAAAATGCTGGAAAGTAGTCTGGAAGAAATTGAACATAAACCAATATCCCACAAAAAGTGCCACAAAAAATCTCTAAATGAAGATACGACACATAGATTTAAGTTCATGAACCGGAAAAGTTGAGAAGGAGGAACTTTTCAGAAGTATAGGTGAGGGAAGAGTTCTTGACCAAACAAAAGGGAGTGTGGATTTTAACATAAAAATAGAAAATTGTGATTACATTAGTGTAAAAGATTTTTGCCTGTCCTCATTCAGGGACATGTATATACATGCATGCACACACTCACACAGACACACACACACAGACACACAGACACACACACTGCTTTTAGAAAGGAAATAAACAGGAAAAATCTTTAGGGCAAATTTTTCTGTTAAAAGCCTGACATTCACTATATATATGGAACTGCCACAATTATATATATATATATATATGTATATAGTCAGATAAATAGATAATTAACCTGCAGCTCAAAACTCATTTGCATTTAAGTCTCCTTATTGGTGGGGAATGACTTTTTGGGAGTAGATTTTTTTGAGAATTTAGGAGAAAAGTGACATCCTGTTCTTCTGGTAAGCAGTTTCAAGAGTGAAGACATAGATTCCCAGATTCTCTTCAGAGAGAAATCCATAGAGGGATAGAAAGACTCTGGGAAGAAGAAAACATGCAGTAGAGCTGGCATCTTGATCATATAGCTATGCCCTGTTTGCTGTACTAGACACTTTAGAGAATTTCCTCTTGAGTAAAATCTGGTTCTCTCTCTCTGTCTCTCTGTCTCTCTCTCTCTCTGTCTATCTGTCTCTGTCTCTCTCTTTCTCTCTCTCTGTCTCTCTCTGTCTCTGTCTCTCTGTCTCTCTGTCTCTCTCTCTCTCTCTCTCTCTCTCTCTCTCTCTCTCTCTCTCTCCCTGTCTCTCTTTCTTACATACACACACACACACACAGCTGACTCCTAGGAGAACACATTCACTCTGAGTATCATCTTTTATGACCTCATGCATATACCTCTTTGATAAATGGGTTTGTTTGTTATATGAGTTCATTATGGAATTAGCATTTTGTGGGATTGGAATCAAGCCTCAGATATATGACTTGGGACATTCCTTCTCTGTTAAGGAATAGTGATCAGGAGTTCAGTTTGAACCTAAAAACCATCTCTCCATGGACTAACAATATTTAGAGAAACAGATGCTAGGCCAGCATCTTTTCTCTAAGAAGGCAGTGGTCAGCCTCTGGTCCCTAATTTCTGCTGTTTTTCTGCCAGTAACCAGTCTCCCTTGGAGAAGAGTAGATAGAGGAGACTCTAGATATGCGTCCTTGTGAACCACATCTAGACAAATACATGTGGACACATATGACCTTACAAATGGATAATTTGTCAAAGGATACAGACTGCAAGTTCTTGAAAAAACAAAGGCAAAAAGAATGATCTAAAAACACTCCAGAAAGAGAAATTCAAATTAAAATAACTCTGTCCTCATACCTACTAGATATGTAAAGATGACAAAAAGAAAAAATATAACATGCATTGTTAAGTTCAACAGCTTTGAAAGAGTTAAGACCTCTGATCAATGCAATGAATTGACTAATTATGACTCCATAAGACTGATAATGAACCATACGTCTCATATCTTGGCAGAGGGGTAATGGATTAGACTTATAGGATGAAATATACATTTGCAGCTGTGATCAATGCATGGGCTTATTTTGTGTGTTTGCTTATATGAAGGGGGAATTATTAAGGCTGTGGACTGGGGATATAGATACATGTGTTTAAAAAAAGGAAGAAAAAGAAAGAAATGAGTATTAGTGAATTTTTTTTTCAACTTGGAAAAGAGCAAAAGGAGCTTTAGGAGAGAAATTATTAGAAATTTCTAATTATTATTGTTAATAGATGAAAAGCAAGAAATCATTAGATCTACTATATTAAATCTGAAATGTAAAAACAATCACACAGTGGGTATTCACAGTTTCATATGCAGTATTTTTGCATCTTTTGTAGGGAAATGCTATTTTTTTTAACTTGCTTTGAGGAGGCCCCATTTAAGGGTACAAATAGATTATTAGAGGCAGTGGAGGTGATATAGAGCATGATTTGAATGAAGAAATTGCATGTTGGTTCTCTTGAGGATTAAGGAAGACTGAGAAGAAGACTGCCCCAGCCAGAGAATCACTTCTGCCTATAGGGTGGTGCATGTGTATGTTGAGTACATATCCAGAGACTGCTTCTGTCTTGCCTAAGACTCTGAGGATCATGGAATCATACATAGATATAAATCTAGAAAGGACCTGAGATGTCACTGAAGTCAACCCTTTCATTTTCAGATGAGCAAAACCCCACAGAAATAGAAGTCTCCTACAGTACTTGGCTCATTAGGGGCCAGAGATTGTAATACTCAGTTTAGGACATTAATGAGCTAGAGATTGGAACTGCAGTTCAGTGGTTATGAGGATAACAAGGATCAACCAGGAAGATCTATGAGATCAAGATTTGGACTGATACTACAGTCCAGTAACCCCAATGGCATCACTGGTGACAAAGTGATAGGAAATGACTGAAGAAGCACCATGACTAGATAACAGGTTAACTTGCAGTTGTCTGATGATGATGATGATAATGATGGTGGTGGTGACAACAATAATAGCATTTATATTATGTTTAAGTTTTACAAAAACTTTACGAACATTATCTCACTTAATCCTAATAATTATGATAGGTCCATTGTGGAGATGTCTTGCATAAATTACACATGTACAGCCTGTATTGAATTGCTTGTCCTTCCAGTGGGGGTGGGTGACAAGGGAGGAACCGAAAGAATCTAGAATTTAAAGCTCTATGATTAAATGTTAAAAAACAAAACAAAACATATCTATACATAATAATTATTATTAACTACATGCAACTGGGAATTAAGATATACAGGGACTGGGGTATGGAGCCCCTCCCTGCCCTACCAGAAAGTTAGAGTGGCGTTGGAGGGGGGCATAAAAGAGAGCAGATGGGGGAGGGGCTTTATAGTGGGATCGTTGTTTTGGGGTTGGGCATAAGGGAAAGATGGGGAGAAAATTTGTAACTCAAAATCTCATGGAAAGGAATGATGTAAACAAGAAAAAATTTTAAAAATAAAAAAAAATCCTAATAATTGTGAGATAAGTGCTTTGTTAACCCCATCATGTAGATGAGGAAACTGAGACAGAGGTTAAGTGGCTTGTTCCAGGTCACACAGTAAGCAACTGAGGCCTAAATCAAACAGTTCTCCCAAACTCCAGACTTTGCACTCTGTCCACTGTGCCACCTAGACTGTCAAATTATGCTCATTGCTAGAGCATAAATAATACGTACTTGGTTTACAAGTTCAATATGTCACATTAATTATTGCACATGACACCTATTTGGTCTACAATATGAAACTTTGCTTTACATGCTATATATTAAAAATTTGACACATTTGACTTATATGTCTACCATACTTAATATGCCTCTAATTATGATATATTTCATTCTGTATATTTTAGACAACTCCCTTTGATGATAATATATGTTAATCAAATATTTACAGTGGTGACTTGGAGATCGATCTTTGTAATCATGTGATTTGCTGTGATGAGCATTCTTACTAGGGGTAGAATATAGAATAGGTGTCCGTGGACAGACTTTATCTCTGAGAATTCTTGTGGCTGATGGAGCCTTGCTTATTGGAAATTTTCTGGATTTCGTTTCCCAGAAGGTTTTGTGTAAATTAGTAACATGACAGCATTTTGTTTTATGGACTCTGATTGGATAAGCAAGCTCCCCTCATACTAGAATGGTGGCAAAAATAGGGGAAACCAAGGGGAAGAGCAGGAGCAGAAATAAGAACAGTGACCATGAGAATACAAAGAGAGAGTATGTGAAGATTCACTAAGGCATTCCTTAATTCTAGCATCCAGTTTGTACCTTCACAGTGCCTGCAGTGTACTGTAGTAGTATACTGAAGCAACAGGCTTGAGTATATCTAACCAAAAATTATAGGACCATAGAGTTAGAAGAAACTACAGAGACCATCTGATCCAACCCCCTCACTTTATAGATGAGGCAGCAGGCCCACAGAAGTTATGCTTCAATTGCCCAAAGACATACAGGTAGTAAATATCAAGAACCTACATCTTCTGGTTTCAAGTCAATTGGTATTTCTACTGTTCATTACTACTTCATTTATTCTATACACTGTCAAATGAGGGTGAAAATGGAGATGCCTTGACTCTTAACTTCTGTGCCAATGCTAGTGCCATGTGCTTAAACTGGCTGTGTTTTTCTGCTACCATAGGGATTGAGTGGTGTTAAATGGAAATTGATTAGTGCTCCCCTAAAGGTGTGTATTATGAAAGCCTATAGGTGCCGAGGTGGTTACCTTATTCAACTACCCGCTATTTGTTTTGCTACTGTGTTTTAATTTAATATCTTTTGTTCTGAATTTATGTGTCATCTGGCATGGTATGGTATAGAGATATATTGGCGTGGACTGAAATCGTAGAATTTAATAAATCTCTTATTGCTCTGAGCATGACTGTGGTTAAAAAATTTGCTAAACCTAAAACAAATACTTTCTGCTTTTATACTACCATATGGTGAGCTGGAAGGAGAGATGAAAGATCCTGCCATTCTAACATAGTGGATATCATGGGTAAAAGTGGAGACTAGCAGGTAAGAAAATAGAAACAGAAAGTACCATTATACTATTTCATTTCTATTAACTATATTTTTCCACTGATGGTAGATGAGAATGGAAGAGGGAATCCTTTAAAAGAGCAAATTTAATGTAATCATTTAGTCTCTCTCCCCTTTCTTTTAACACCCTACATGCACCATATATTGATATGAAAGTATATGTGTGAACAAAGTGGATGACCACTGAATGAGGAATGGCTAAAGAAATTCTAATATATTAATATAATAGGACATTATTGAGTGACAAGACAATCATGACTAATATAAAGAAATGAATGATCTACATAAATGGATGAAGTAAACAAAGGTAAGAAAACAATAAGCATAATTACAAAAACAATGAAAATGGAATGAGGAACAACATGTACACACACACACAATTAAAAGTGCAAGATTGTAAAAAACAAGCATGGTTCAAAGAAAAGAAATTAGAAGACATCCCTATTCAGCCCCTTTGCAGAAGTAAAAGTGTTATACATTATACATATTTTAAAACTTTTTCAAGGGATTGATCAGTTATGTTCATTTTTTCTTCTGTCATTTTTTTCTCTTGAAAATAGTGCTTGTTATATGATATGGCTGCCTGGGGGGAGGAGGGGGAAATGTCCTAGGAAGAACTATGGTGATGTAGAAAAAAAATAAACTATCAACAAAAAAAGGGATGTAAGCTCTTGAAAAGCAGGGACTGATATTCTCTTTCTTTTTTATCCCTGGATCTTTAAACACAGGCCTGGCATCAAGTAAGAACTTAATAAATGCTTGTTAATTGATTAAAATTATTTTTAAAAGCTTAAAAAGAAATAGCTATTTTCAATATTTACCTCCTCTGCATTGTTGGATGCTTTTGAAAGATACCAAAATAGCCTACTTATACGAAAGACATTTTTAAAGGTAGATATGATTGATTACAAGCGTACGTTAATTTTGATAAGTTAATTTTGAAGACGTGTAAGTCTGATCATGGTAAGCTTTATTAAAACTTGGAAAATATTTCTTCATTTTAAACACATAGAAAAGAGAAGAGAGTCAAGAAAATGAGAGAAATCATTTAAACATGTACTTTATTCTAATTTCTTATTTCAGGTGCTCTATCACAATCTGTTTGAGAATGCAGCATTCAATAAAGAAGTAGGGACATTTTAGCAGCTCCGCAATAGTGACAGGTGCAAAAAGCCTTGAACAAAATTTATTCATAATGTGCAAGGTTAAAAATAGGTACTTAAAAATTGTGATCTAATTTAGGTCATTGATCATTCTCTTCAAAGCCCCTTTTGTACAATTGAATTCTGAGTGCTTAGTTGACTATTAGATTTCACAGCTGTTATAGTATCACTCAAAGCAGATGTTTCATAGACAGAAAGAGCTGAGCTAATTTGAACAGAAATGTGGTAACTGCAAGTCAAATTTTGGCAGTTGTTCCACCAGTCAATGTGAATATACCATGCAGGTGCAACTCTGCACAGTGGATTGTAGGATAAATGCTTTGAGTAGGGGGAAAGTGATATTGGTGAGAGACCCCTGAAAGGATTTTATCCCTGGTGGCTTTGGAAAACCAGAGCCCACATCCTGTAACTCTGGTTATCCACCCACTTGGATTTCAGACTATTCCTTTCTATTTGATGTAAGAAGATAATAAATAAAGAAACTAGGCTAATTCCAATACAACTATTTTCTATCAATTTTCACTTGACAATAGAAGGCTGATGGAGTGTCTCACATTTAAGTCATCCTTTTGCAAACTAACATATCATCTCAGCATTTAGTTACAGTGAAATTTATTGTGTGGCTGTCTTACTTTTATAGCAGTGGTTGGAACATTCCTGCAACTAGACTTGAGACAAAGTCCCTGGAAATATCTAGGGGTTCCAGAGAAGTGTGACTCAGAGGTAAAGGGCTTGGTATTGAGATTGAGAAATGATTTTCTTATTGGTCACTGCAAAAAAGAATTGATTCTAGTGGATGTTTAACAGGGAGAGGAGTTGCTGGTTTCTAGCTGCTAATCATGTCAGTAATACCCTAATCTTTCCCATAAGGGTTAGGTATTTGCTCCCTTTAATCCTATCTTGGCAACTCACTGCTTGATATATGACAGATAGCTGGGACTCAGCTTGTGACTGCCCAGAGGTCCAACTGTAATTTCTCTCTGTCTCTCTGTCTCTGTCTCTCTGTCTGTCTGTCTCTGTCTCTCTGTCTCTCTCTGTCTCTCTGTCTCTCTCTCTGTCTCTTTGTCTCTCTGTCTCTCTCTCTATGTCTCTCTGTCTCTCTCTCTTTCTCTGTCACTCTCTGTCTCTCTGTCTCTCTGTCTCTGTCTCTCTTTCTTTCTTTCTTTCTTTCTTTCTTTCTTTCTTTCTTTCTTTATTAATATAAGATTCCATATCCCATGTCCCTGCCTGCTGTAGCTAGCACAGTCTGGGCCTAGCTACCAGCTGAGAAAAACAAAGAGAAAGTGAGAGAAAGCTTCCAGCTGAATAAAGGAAAGAGACAGAGAGACAGGGATGTATTTCATAGTCTGTTTATTG
>JAQQSW010008675.1:0-13411 GCA_028646575.1 Pseudocheirus occidentalis
CTATACAATCAAATGCAACTGGGAAATAATACATACAGGGATGGGGACAGGGAGCTCCTTCCTGCCCTGCTAGAAAGCTAGAAGGGTGTTGGAGGAGGGCATAAAAGGGAACAGATTGTGGGAGGGGTCTTAGAGTGGTATCAATGTTCTGGGCTGGGGTGTAGGGGTAAAAAGGGGAGAGAATTTATAACTCAAAACCTTGTGGAAATGAATGATGTAATGAAGAAAATAAATTAAAATAAAAAAAGACAATCTCTGTGATCTTTAGGTTTATTATCTCTAAAATTAGGGGGAATGTTGTGAACTAGATAACACTGGAGACACCTTTTAACACCATATCTATGATTTTCTTTTGTGATAATTAGTCCTACAACAATTGAAAGGCATCATGCTTCTCAATAAAGCATATGACAGATATGTTTTGGGGCATTAGTATTACATATCATGGGTAGTAAAGGTCTCAAGAAGTAAATAGTCACTCTTTTGAGATAAGCAATTCTTGCACTATGTAAATGACTAAGTAAATTATTTTCTTTTTAATAGTAGAAACAAGTTAAGATATAGGGTGTTTTTTAAATTTACCCACTAATTAAGATTCACATGTTCATGGTTTTACCCATTCCATGTTTCTGTGAAATCCACATCCGATGTCCATAACTAAGGAAAAGGGATAAAATAAATTCAAACTGTCCTTTGCCCCAGAGAATTTTGATGGCTGTTAACAAGAATAAAAATGATGAGTATAATCATGTAGATTTTTTTATCGTTTTTCTTTTATTTCAGAAATCACACCCCTCCACCTCACCCCAGCAGGAGTACATATTCCTACTGGAACACCCCTATCCTACTGAATGGACTTGAATCTTTGTGTTCCCCAATGCAGCATTGCTCTTATGTGAGTTTTAGTCTATGTGAGTGTGCATGTCTGAGTTAGATATTGGTTGGGGCCTCTTTTCCTCCCTCTCCTTTCCCCTCTTTTCATTGTTTCCAATAAAACTTTGCATTGAACTGACTCCCTTTGTTTTATATGTTATTCTCAGCACATAAATCATTAAGGGATTGTTCTCCCCCATGCTTCTGACTGGTGCACAGACTTTTCCTTATACATTAACTGTATACCTGGAGAAGGACTTAACCTATTGGCAGCTGTGCTGGAGGAACGTGACATTATGAGTGCAGTTGTAGAAAGCAAGGCTCAGTAGGGGAATCCTTTATGCCAAAGGACAGTCACAAAACAACCTGGAACTCACCCCAAAGCTATTATCTATCTCTGAGGTCCCTCCTGTAATATGCCCAAGATAACCAATTCTTCATTTCTTACCAGGCTACACTCTGCACTGAACTACCCTGCCCCTTGCTAGGTACTGTGTTCCACCATTACAATAAGCTCTTTGAGGGCAGGCCTTTTTTTTTTGCTTCTATTTGTATTCTCAGTTCTTAGCATTTAGGAAGTAATTAATAAATGCTAATAGACTGACTAAGTACCCATTAAATCCAGTAAAGTGACAGGGAGAATGATAATACTGTCTGTCTTTTCTTCTCCTCTCATACTACCTCTGACTACTACCTCAGAGAGAGGCAAGTGTGAGGGCCCTGTGATCTCTGACTATAAAAGTCCTTTAAATTTCTGCATAGCCTGAGGGTAAAAATAAAGGCTCAGTGACACAGCATTCATTGATGTTGTGATAGATTTACTGTAACCAAATACCTGTGGTGTTCCTTAGGTGTGACACATTGAGTGGCATGCCTTAGCATATATATCACACACCACCACCCACAAAAATGTTCATCATAAGAAAACATACTCACAAGACACAATGCAAACCCACCAATGGAAACTCAACAAACCCCTCTTTGCAAAGGCAAAATTCCATTTGTTTTTTGTTCTCTTTCACGTCAAGGTACTATCACGTTTTGCACAAGTGCTATAATTAGAATGTCTCACAAACACTATTAATAAAAATTTAAAAAGCAAAATAAAAATGTTTCTCTCCAATAGTAGCTTTGTTGTACTTGGCCTCACCTGACTCCCTTGATCCTTTCCCCTCCCCTCATTCTGCCCTAGCCAGCCATCTTTTCCTGTTTCCTCACAGAAGTTGGCTACAGGGCCCCCCAAGGTTTCCCTGCACAGGAGACTTAAAATGTGTACTAGCCAATCCCTGTTATAAACCTCTTATTATGCAATCCCTGATCATTGAGAGTTGGGAGGACCCTATATATATCAGTGATCTCCCCTTGGTCAGGCCTGTTTGATTTGGGCAAGATAAGATGTAGCCCCAAACAATGCATGCTAAATAAAATCCACTTCCAAAATAGGTACTTGGGGTCTCACTCACTTCTTTCAGCACAACAGCTTCAAGATGAGACTAAAGTGTTCCATTACTGTAATCTAAACCATTGAAGACATCCACTATTTTCCTATCCTAGAAGTTCAGAAGCACCGTATTGCTTGGTATGCTAACAACAAGAAATTTACAATGCTTTTGGTCTCACAAGAAATTGGAAAGGACATTGCTGGCAATTTAGACCAAACTTCTCATTTTAGAGAGGATTAGAGGAGGTAAGTGATTTTCCCAAGACCTCCCAGAGAATAAATATCCAGGAAGATTTGAATCAACATATACGTCTTTCATATCTGAGCTGCTTCTTTGTTTAGGGTACATACCTCTAATTATACTTTACAGAGTATAAGTAGAAACTATACCAACTCCCTAGCTTTAATGGAGCTGAGGGACCATTTGTAGAGAGAAAGTAATTGCTTTGATTGATAGACTATCTGCTTTCTGGACAAGATCCCACTGGATGTTAAATTGGAAAGAAAAGATGGGATTATGGGAAGCTGGTAGAGTAGATCAGAAAAAGCAGTTCTATAAATTTCCTCCAAAAAAAAAAGAAAAAAAAAGCCAGAACATGCCTCAGAACAGCTAAAATAAACAAAAATCCAGGCAAAGCAGTTATTGTCCTAAGACAATTTGAGAAAACCCGTCCTCTAGGGGCAGAGGTTCAGCCTGAGTGAAGTACAAACACCTCCAGGCCCACTCTGCTGGATCAACAAATAAAAATTCCTCCGGGCAGCTGAGCTTGAGAGGCAGCCTCAGCTTAGAAACTTTTATTTCCCAGACTAGATATGGGTCTGAAGGCTGGGTGGGAGAAGACTGAAGTACCTTCCATTGTAGAGGGACACAAAGCATAGCTGAGTTTACCAGAAGCATCTGGCTCTGAGGCTGAATGGTAAAAGGAGCTAACACACATCTGGTAAGAGCAACAGTGAGGAGGGAAGGCTGGGGTGGGGTGGGGGAGCGTTGTTGGCAGTGGGTACTTGCAGGAGAAAGAGTCCTGGTTTCAGTTCTGAAGAGAGAGGACAGCGGAAGTTTCTAGCCACCAGATGGACCTCAGGGAACAAGATCAATCACAGGACAGTGTGGCTGGGGGCTGGACCTATGGCTTAGGAGTGGAGAGAAAAGCCCAGGGTTGAGCTCTCAAATAGACTTTCGAAAATAACAATAAGAACCTGAGGCTTGGGGCATTATCCCCCATACCTCTGGACTAGAACTTGATTACACTAATAGCTGCTAAAAACAAAATCAGGAAATAAAATTACAAATGAGTAAGCTAAGGAGAAATAGCCCAAACATTGGGAGCTACTGTGGGGATAGAGAAGATCTGGGTTCACATTCAGAGAGAGATAATGGAGCTAAAACAGTCACTCTTTTTTCAATGAGAAATATCAAATAGTATGAAGCACAAAGCATTCTTGGAAGAATTTAAAATGGACTTTAAAAACCAAATGAGAGAGATTGAGGGGAAAAATTAGAAGAAAAAAAGGAGTAATCCAAGAAAATCAAGTAAGTTATGAAAAGAAAGTCAATCAACTTGAAATAGAGAATTAAAAACTTAAGAAAATAATTCCTTGAAAACTAGAATTGGGCAAAGAGAAACTAATGACATTTTAAGACACCAAGAAATCATAAAACAAAATCAAAAGAACGAAAAAATCGGAGAAAATGTAAAACATCTCATCAGAAAAACAACTGATCTAGAGAACAGATTGAGGAGAAATAAAATAAGAGTAGTCATTACCAGAAAATTATGATAAAAAAGAATCTTGATACAATATTACAAGAAAATATCTAGGACATTTGCTTGGAAGTTCTAGAATAAGAAGGCAAAGCAGAAGTCGAAAAAAATCTACCAATCACCACTTGAAAGAAATCTCAGGAAGAAAACTTACAGGAATATCACAGCCAAGTTTCAAAGTTCCCAGGTTAAGGAGAAAATATTGGAAGCAACAAGAAAAAGAAAAACAATTCAAATTTCATGTAGTTAAAATAAGGATTTCATAAAACTTAGCAGCAGCTATTATATTTCAGGACTGTAGGTCTTGGAATACTACATTTCCTATAGTGTAAGAGCTGGGGTTATGACCAAGCGTAACTTACCCAGAGAAGTTCAGTATAATCCGGAATGAAATTTAACAAACTGAAAGACTTTCAGGTATTTGTGACAAAAACAGCAGAACTTAAGGGAAAATTTGACATAAAACATCCAGGAGAAATATAAGGTAAATGTTAAAGATCAGTTATGAGGGACTCAGTAAGACCAAATTGTTTACTTCTTATGTGTGAAAATATTATTAGTACTTTCATGACTCTAATCATTATTTGGATTGTTTGAAAGAAAGGCTTAAACTGAGCTGCATGTGATGGGGGTGATTCTAAAAAATAAACCTGTAGGGAGAGATAAAGGGTAATAAGTATCTCCTACAAATGAGGCATAAAAGGAAAAATTGATACAGAATAAATTAGTAGGGGAAAGAGCATGTAGTGCAGAACCTCACTCTCATTGGGAATGAGTTAAAGAGGAAACAACATTATGTATCTAGACATGTATAAAATTCTTTTAAATTCAGAAAGAAATAAAAGGGCAAGTGAATAGGGTGGAAGGATAGGATAAAGGAGGGACTCTTGGAGCAGTGAGTAGGTTAAGGAATAGGAGGCCAAGGTAGTAGGTAGAAGTAAAGGAGAGGAATGAAGAAGGATAGGAATAAGGTGAGAAGCTTAGTGAGGAAAAATAGGAAGGAGGAAAATAAACAACAAATAATTATAGCTTAGAATGTAAGTGTGATTAATTTGCCCATAAAACAGAAACTGATAGCAGATTAAAATTTGGAATCCAACAATATGCTGTTTTCAGGATCTACTATAAAAATGAGAGATAAATACAAGGATAAAATAAAGGGCTGAAGTAGAATTTATTATGTAAAAAAAAAGTAAGGACAGTAAATATGATCTCAGACAAATTAAAGCTGAAATACATTTCATCAAAAGAGAAAAACAGGGAAACTGTACTATTTCTCAGCAATATCGTTCAATATTATTATATCCATTTAATATAATAAATACCTGAGAATATACCTGCCAAAACAGACATAGGAATGATATGAACATAAACATAAAACACTTTTTATACAAAGTCAGATCTAAGTAACTGAAATAATGTTTATTGTTCATGGGTAGGTAAAGCCAATATAATTTTTAAAATGACAATTTTATCTAACTAATCTATGCATTCAATGCCATTCCAATTAAATTATTTTAAAAATCTTACTGAACTAGAAAAAATAATAACAAAGTTCATTTGGAAGAACAGAAGGTCAGGAACATTAAAGTAACCAGGGGAAAAAAGATAGAAAGGAAGCAGATTCAACAGTATTTGACCTTAAACTAGATTATAAGATGAGAGCATTGCTGAAGTGTAAAATGTATAATTTTTATTATTTTAAATTAAAATTGTCTTGTACAATAAAACCTATGTAGACAAGAATAGAAGAAATGAAGTAATGTAATGTAATGTAATGGTAATGTAATATGAATTTGAAGAGCCCTTTGTGTTGCCAAAGGTAGCAGGTACTTAGCACTTAGTAACTGATGAAGCCTCTGTTGGAGAAACAGAAGGTATGAACTCCTGTCTCCTGTTGCTGAGGTAATAGGAGGAGGCTGACTGAAACATAAAACAGCTGATGCTGTGTGTATATAAGGAAAAGCCCCAAAGAGGGACAGTCTGAATTTCTTCAGACCAGCATTTGGAGGTAGAGCAGCTGCTGAAGAGAATTGATAACTAAGGGAGATCTTCTTCTTGGAGCAGGTTCTGTGGAGGCTGAAGAGGAGCTGAGGAGGCTGAAGAGGAGAGCCCTTCTCCACCCCAACCCGCTAGGCTGAAGAGAATGGCTTTGACTTTGAAAACTTGGATGGAGTGATTTTGATTCTGTGAGCCAGCTGAGAGTTCTTCTAGGTCCTAGGGCCATCCAGAACTGCCAAGGGACTGAAGAAGCATGACTGTGAGGCTGAGACTTTGTCTGTGGATTTGTTAAGCCTTGACTTCCTGGGAGTGAAGACTGTGAAGGATTTGAGATGAGCTGGACACTGTGAACTTCAATATGGAATGGTAACTTCCTGGAAAGGCAAGGACCTGGGAGCTATCAGCCTTTGAACCCAGGTGACAGTTTTGTGAATCCAGGTAGGATTTGGGACCATGGAAAGGGATCCAGGGAATCTGAGAAACCACCCTGAATTAAGCTGAAAGAAGACTTTACTTGGATACTGTGTACTTACTAAGAAGATTATAATTTACTAGTGATCTAGGGGTGGAAGGTCTCTGTATTTTCTGATCATTGCATAGTGAATAACGAAGGATGATTGATTGATTAAATGATTTTACTTAGTGAATGATGGCTGAATAAGTCATTGGTTTGTAACCTAGTATGCCCCATGAGTGGAAAACTTTCACTATTGTACTTTGTGATTAAATTAAGGATTTTGTGAATGCTTGAGTTACTAAATGATTGCTCTTTGTTCAAAACTCTGTGACCACTGTAGTGGAAACTATGTGGCCATTTTTTGTGATAAGTTATTGTGAATGCTGTGTTTTGAATATATATCTTTTAATATTGTGAATGCTGTACCTGGATTCCTGTGAACATTTTGCTTTGATTTGTTATGAAATAAATAGAGTGTTTACTTTACTGTATAATCAGCTGTTCACAGTAGCATTCCTCTGAAAAGCTGCTAGTGCTTGGCTTTACAAATGAATAATTCTTATTATTTTAAATTAAAAATTTTGTACAATAAAACCTATGTAGACAAGAATAGAAGAAATGAAGAAAATTGGAAAAACAAAAACAAAAACAAAAATTTTCACAATCTCTCAGAAAGGATGTGATTGGGTTGGGATATTGCCATGATGTAGGAAACAATGAGCTGGTTGACTGAGAAAAACATGGAAAGACTTGGAATTATAAAGCAATATGCTATCCACTTTTAGAGAAACAGATAAGGAGTAGAAATAAGCATAGTATGGTCTTACATATATGTGTATGAGTATATATGTGTATATATATATACATGTATGTATCTGTATTAATTATAGTTTCTTTGGGAGAAGAGAAGGGAAAATAAAGTAAAAATATACAGCAAAGAATAAAAGAAAACTGGAAGGAAGAAAACAAAAGCTGTGCAGATTTGAAAACAATGTGTAATATTTATTTTATATGTTTTCTGGAAATGGAAATTTATTATTTTCTATTGAGTCCTTTCTTATGTTCTGCTGTGTACATGGCAATGTCCTCTTTTTTGTTTTGTATTTAAATTTATTTTTTTTAAGTAACAGAAAAAGAACAGTAAAATACAAACGTGAAAAAGAAAGAAAAACATATAGAATAGTTAGGTCTTTTGACTGTTCCTGATGTACAGGTGATTAGATCCAAATGAAAGTCCATATTCTTTTTTCTTTCCCTGATAATTCTTCTTTAGGAATTAACAGAGGAGATGAACTTTCAAGGCCAAGATGGAAATAATAAAGTTCATCTCTATTGCACATTTAAACAGTCTAATTACCAAATAACTAATCCCTCAGGTAAGAAGCAAATATGATCCAAATTTCCTAAGGAATGAAAGGCAAAAGTGAAAGTGAAAGAAGTACTATAAAAACTTCTGGAGAAAGACGAGGAATTTACTATGGCTCATATCTCTACAAAGAAACATAAAATATTGATGTTATTTTCCTATTACTTTAATAGCCACTGCCTTCATAGGATATGTCCTTCCATGAGGACAAATATCCTTCTGAGGCGCACCAGTCATCACAAACCTTCTCTCTGTCATTCCCTATATTTTAACTACATTAGCAGAATGAATCTGAGGAGGATTCTCCATAGACAAAGCTACCTTAACCCAATTTTTCTGGAAAGAAAAGATCCTCACCAGGAACTGCTCTGATTGACTAATTTTAGCCAAAAATTTTCAGAGATAGGGTCAAAACAAACAACACCTCAATGAACAACATCATGTCAATCCTACAACTGAAAGGTAGCTTTACTCAAACAAAACAGTTCCAAAATTATTTTAAAATTTTTCTGAAGACTTGTATAAATGGATAAATAATGGAATAATCAGAACCAGAAAACAATTTATATTATAACCACAACCCTCTAAAGACAAATAGCTCTGAATGCTATAAGAACTCTGATCGATACAATGACCATCCATGATTCCAGAGAAATTATGATGAAAACATACTTTCCATCTTCTCACAGAGAGGTAAAATAATTGAAGTGCACAATGAATACACATACTCATATACATAAGCATGTTTACACACAAACAAGTTCACATACATGTATGCACATATGTAAATATTTATATTTGTATTAAATAAAAAATGGATTACTTTTACTAGAGAATGCCAATTAGTTAAAAGGAATTAGCTTTTCTCTTTTCTCTTTTTCTCCCCATTGGGATCCAGTGGAAAAGAGAAGTAATATTTTTTTTTATTTGCTAAAAGCACTTTTTTAAGAAGCAAGTTGGAAGGAACTAGAGAAATGTATTATCATATATTTTCAGATGTGCTCACTGTATTATTAGTTTTCCTTATCACTATCCTTTGTTACAAGAGACCTCTCACAGAGTAGAGATAATTTATAAATGTTTTTAATATAAAAAAAGATGAAAACCTTTCTAAAGGAATGAATAAGGGAGGCAATCAATTCATGGGGCTAGGCTACACTGCATTCTCTCTCTGTCTCTGTCTTCTGTCTATTTCTGTTTTCTGTCTTTGGCTGTATTTAAGTGTCTCTCTCTTTCTCTCTGTCTCTCTGTCTCTCTCCCTCTGTCTCTCTCTTTCTCTCTGTCTCTCTCCCTCTGTCTCTCTCTGTCCCCGTATGTGTGTGTATGTGTGTGTGTGTGCCCCTTCCCTTTCCTTCTCCATTTTTTCTCATGTGGCTCAGAGTTTCTAGGTGTGTTGATGGGATTTCAGTAATACAATCAAATGCTATCTTCCTTGAAAGAACATATATATATATATATATATATATATATATGAGCTAAAACATCTATGTTTGTGTCTCTGGCTGTGTCTGTGTCTATCTCTCTGTCTTAGTGTGTGTGTGTGTGTGTATGTCTTTTTTTCTTGTTCTTTTCCTGTTCCCTGAAATGTGACACAGTCTCTAGGTTTAGTAATAGTATTTTGATAATCTAATGCCATCTTTTTTGTGTAAACATAAATGCATACCTGAATCTTTAGAGTTAGTGTTAAAGGACAGATTCTCCACTTATAGATGCTGTTTTGATTAGATTTGTTTTATTTTTATCAGGCTTTTGTATTGAGTTTAGAAAAATCTTGAATTCTAAAGGCATTCTTGTCCTGTGACTTAGGTAGTTTTGGTCTTTCAGGGAAATTCTTGTGTACTTTATGGGTACAGAAGACATCAGAATTATATTAAGTACATTCAGTCCATTAGCAGCAGCTCATTGTTGAAGTTCACAAGATACTGAGGAAACTGACTAGCAAAGGAAATTGGAGAGCTCCAAAAGCCTGAATCCTCTCAGCATTCTAAACATTTTTAAAACTTTCATGTTCTATGCCATTCAAATGAATATCAATTCACTGTAGTAAAATTATCTATGATCCCTTTATAATTCAGATTCTGTCAGATCAATACTAGGAACAATTGTGGAACCGAAGGAAGCTCCTTTTCTCTTTTATTTTGACTTTTGAAGAATTTGTCCCTGATGTAGTCTGGGTGGGCTCCTGCTACATTATTTGCTGATTCTGCCTCTTTTACAGCCAGCTGAAATTCCAAATCAGGCTGAGTGTAATGTTATCAAAGAATTACATTTCTTATTGGTATATATTTTAGCTCAGTGTGATTTGGCATTTCAAAACCTCACTCAGAAGAGAGTCCTTTCATAGTCATTCCTACAGAGGGTTAGCAATGAGGCACCAGGACCAGATGTCAGTTAGGTGTCCCTGCATGTCTTTGTGTAGACTATGATCTCATTTTATACAATATTCTAATATCTTTGTTTTCTTGTTGTTCAGCAGTGAATCCTGTGGAGAACTGGAAAGCAGCATTACTTCCTGTAGCTAACCATCTGTGGTCCCAGGCTTTGCCTTGTTGCAATGAAATGCAATCCCTGCATTACTTACCATATTGAGAGAATTTTGTTACATCTTTAATTTGTAATTTGCTCAATGTGCAGGTGTTGATGCCCACAAATATTATTTGCAAGAGTTACAGTAGGAAGATGAAACATGAATACCTGAGAAAATACTGTCTTATTGGAGTAACATGATCATGAACTTCATATCAGATCACCAGTGTTATTACTAAAATAATAGAAATCATTCCAGTATGCATGGCAAATTTTAGCATCCATAACATCCATGGGAGAAATATTACCTGAATTACTTTAATTGTTTTGTAATTTGGGAAATATGGACCCTGAGACTTTAAGTGACCACCTTGTGCTTTGCAAGGCCAAAGGATAGAATGGGGACAGAAATAAAGAGGTCATCCTATTCCTAGAATAACAAAGGTAAGTGCATTTGAACAATATCAGCTTGCCCAGGGAGTTACATTTTAGGTACATCAGATCATATGTCTTCCCTTTCTGTGCCAACAATGATTTCACATCAAACACTGTTTTTGTTTTTCAAAATCGGAAGCATGTAGCAAATGCTGGAAAGCAGGTATTATTATTATTATTTATAGTACCATCTTATATGCTTTTCTTGTCAAATTACTTTTTAATAGCCCTTACTATAAGACTCCTCATGTAATACCATGGTTGTAAAGATGTGAGTTAGACATATTCGTATCAGTTTACTATCTAACATAAACTGAGTATCATGCATGTTTGAAAGAAGAGAAAACCTATTTTTAACTGACTTGGATGATGCTAAATATTATCATTAAGAAATTCATAGACACACATGTTTAGACTTCTCTGCATAGAAGTTAAAAGTCAAACCCTCTTTATTAATACTAATTAGGAAAATGAGGCCCAGAGAGGTTATGTGATCTGCCTAGAGTTAAAATACTACTGAGTTTATAAGGAAGGATTTGAACCCAGGCAACCACGACATTAAGTTCAGTTCTCTACCCACTATGCCCACTATTCTTCAAATAAATCCAGTCTAATCTTACTAGCATTTATTAAACACTTGCTGTGCCCTAGGTTCTAGAGATCAAAAGACAGAACAAAACAAAATAGAGTCTCTACCATCAAGGATTTCGTAGTCTGTTACTAAAGATGGAAGTAAAGACACAATGCATTCAAAGCATGTGGACAGCTTGTGCCGTGGCACCAATAACAGACTGAATGCTAAGTTTGGGAAATAGAAAGCAGAGATGTTTGTGTGGTCCATGAAAATGGAAGTAATTTTCTTTGCAAAACTGACCCAAATCTAGTAAATGCCTTCTTTGCATGCAAATGTATAAGATAATTACTGTGTAATGACAATGCAATAATAGTCCTGCAAAATTACATTCATAAAGCATTTTATTATTACTAAGCACTTCAAATGAATTTTGTCATTCCATCTTCATAATAACCATATGAGGTACACAGGGAAAATGTTATCGTTGCCGTTTTAAAAATTAAGAAACTTAAACTCAGGTCATTTAAGTGACTTATCTATAGACTTGAAAAGAATTAAAACTAGAACAAAGAGACATATTGGGAGGTTATTACGGTCATCTAGGTGAGAGATGATGAGGGACTGATTGTGGCAATGCTAATGATTGAATATTAGGACTGGAGAATGCTCCAGGAGAGAAAAAAAGAAGCTTTGAGGGTAAATGATGGTAAGAAGAATTGTAGCTACTGATAAAAGATAAAAAGAATGTAAACTCCAGAGGGGGTGGCGGGGAGCTTAGTACAAAAAAAAAACTACCTTACCATTAAGGCTGGCTAGTAATGACAGTTACTGTCACATTGATTCGGTGCTTACTAAGCAAGGGCCTTTGGGAAGAAGAATTGAGATGGGGTTAGCTGGGACAATTCATAAACACATTGTAGGAAAGAGTTTAGGGAAAATTATAATGTTTGTTTCCATTTTTCCTGAGATTATCACTGAAATTTCTCCTTTTGTCATAGTGGCTACTCTTTATATAGTTTAGTCAACATAATGAGGCATGACAGTTGCGCCTAAAGTCAATTTAAGAGTGATCAATAATGTCTTGAATTTACTATCCTAATCTGGTCTTCTTTGTCCAAAAGCATTGTTAGTTAAAGGTTGTGTCCTGTAACATGGAAATTTGGATTCAACATTTGAGTAATACCAGAATGGGCAGAGGATCAGATATTAAACAGACAGAGGAAAACAGAATTGAGATCATCTAGCACAACCCCTTTATTTTATAGATGAGAGAATTGAGAACTAAGGGGACTGAATGACTTACCTAAGGCATTACAATCAGCCAGTGGAAGAATGTCAGTCTTATGTAGGTCTTCATAAGCCAAATCCAACATTTTTCCCATCACAGTATCCTGATTTAATGTGGTGACAGAAGATATGTATTTTAAATAATTTTGTTGTTTCCATAGCTATTAAAGTTTCTGCCTACTTTTGCTTTAAAAATA
Source organism: Pseudocheirus occidentalis (assembly GCA_028646575.1). Lineage (NCBI taxonomy): Eukaryota > Metazoa > Chordata > Mammalia > Diprotodontia > Pseudocheiridae > Pseudocheirus > Pseudocheirus occidentalis. The sequence goes on from JAQQSW010008675.1 coordinate 12,921, forward strand.
ATATTTTATCATTAACAGAAAGAATGAAACAAATTTGAATATTTTGAATGCCTCACTCAATTTTAGCTTTAGGTTTCTTTTGCAAATCAAATGATGCATGTGAAGGAGTAAAATGTAGTTGATAGATCCCTGGTCTTAGAGTCAAAAGACCTAAGTTTGAGTTTCATGTAACTGTGGACAAGACACATCCTCTTGGATAATGTGAACTAAGAAGGTTAATGATGCTTGTGTTACTTACTTCACAGGGTGAATCTTCTACATTGTAATCTGTGAAGCTCACCTATAGGAATTATTAAGAATTATTTGTCCTGGGAAGATGGCGGCGTAGAAGCAGCAAAGCACCACAGTTCCCACACAAACACACTAAAAAAACTCATAAAATGGGACTCTAAACAGATTTTCAAGCTCCAAAACTCTCCAAAAGACAGAAATCACATTTGTTGCTACAGGCAGCTCAGCAGGTGGGGCTCTTCTCAGCAGTCTGGGAGCCG